>SZWC01012621.1:52472-65097 GCA_023375785.1 Penium margaritaceum | reverse complement strand
CATCCTCTATAGTGTTCGACTCTAGTATGATGGCCAATAACATTGTCGATAGGGCTGGAACAAGAGTCGCGCATCTCTACGGGGTCATAGTCGATGGGCACATGTACTCCCCTTTGACCTCCAAGATCGTAGAATCTTGTAAGGTTGTCAATGTGCCCGAGACAAGATGGACCTGTTGTGTAATGCGAAAATGTTGTCGTCAAGCTCGAGGTCAAGGAGAGCAACTCGCACAAGAAGGGCAGTCTCGTGTAGGATCCATACAAGCAGAGGACTGTAATATGGAGGGGATGGTCGTAGCCTGTGATTGCAAGTCTGATGGTGGTTGAGAAGAGTTGTATACAAAGGGGTGTGACGTGGTGGAAGAGGTCGTCAAGAGTGGAGATGTGATGTCAGTACGACCAGCAACAACTCGATCGCTAAGGTCCTTCGCCATCCGCTTCAGACCCTGTAGCTCACCAAATTGTATGGCCATAGCTCCGGCGAGGGAGACCGCCATATGAGGCAGGTCCAAATGCTATGGAGGGTACAATAAATCACACGGTCAAATGCATGGTGGGTGCAAGTCCCGAGGATGCTGCCAGCACTGACGCCACCCGTGATGTCCATCACCACAAGAGTAGCAAGGAAAGACAACCGGCCCCTGCTTCCGCTTCATCGTGCTCATAGTCCTCAAACAACACCAGGAGCTCAATCCTTTTTCTTCTCACCAAATTCTCTAGTGATTTGTTGAATATCCCCATGCTCGGGAGTTTCTCGACCGTCTCCTTCTTTCAGGTGTGGCGGTCCTCCTCTTTCCTCCTTTGTCTTTCTGGCTGTTTCTTTCACCCTTCTTTTTTCGCAAATTCTCCCATGGATTTTTTCATGGGACAACGCACCAGGGTGTAGCTAGACTATCCCCCCTTTGTCGGGTGCGGCAATCCCCACTGTCCTTTTTTTTCCCACGGGCTCTGGTACGACGATCGCACCNTTGTTGTTTTACTGATACAATGATATTGCTCATGCACGCTACTGCCTGTGTGGTGCCATGTGGCACTTCCTCATAGTGCCTCAGACCGAAGATCGTCATACCACAGCTCACATGCTCTCTTGTGCTCTGATTTCAAAAGAGAATTCATTGGGGCATGCATGCCCATGCAAAGCTGCCATGAGCTCTGGGTGTGAGAAGCAAACGTTGAAGACCAAGGAGAAAGCACTACTAAGAGCTTATGTACTGGGGACTGGCGGCTAGCCCGCCAGGTCCCATCATCCCCGTCGTACAAAAAGACACAAATGGGAAATGCTCTTGTCACATCCAGTGAAACCACACACGAGAGGTCTCGCGAGGCACCGAAACAGTCCACCGTGTATCCAGGTCTCGACTGACAAGAAAATATGTAATGTACCCAACACATCCATACTCTACGGTCACACACTAGCATCATCGAAGAGCCAAGCTAGGCAAGTTTAGGCCTCCCAAGACGTCAGAACATGTTACCAGACGTCCAGGTCTCAGCCACATGAAAGCTACATATGCTTGACAAAAGTCAACAAAGGCTCAACAACTCAGTGCTGGGGCTCCCGAGGTGCTGATACAGACCACCGTACATCTGGGCCTTGGCCGCAGAGGGAATACACAACCTGTCGATGTGAATATGTGTCTCATCATCATGGGGTCTCCTCGGGCAGTGGCATAGACCACCAAGTGCCCGGGTCTTGACCATAAAAACAAACTCTACCATTCATGTATGTGTAAACCAGGTGGCTAGAATGCATGATACACAGCACGGAACAAGCACTGTAGCTATCAGAACATCATCAAAGGAAACCAAAAGCTCTCACAACACAACCCTATCCACCACATAGAGAAGCTTAAATCACATGTACCAGCTCTCGGCCTTGGAGAAAGGCATAGCTTGTAGAGAAGTGAAAGTAAGGGTAACAAGACAAGAAGGTGATAGCAGCCGGTTGACCAGGCCACCCATGCGAGAGACTCAACCTGGGACCGGCACGCCACCGAAGGATCAATCTCGACCGGCTGATGAGCGTGCCGCCAGTGGCTTATCACATGCCAAGATAACCTCGTCGTATGGTCTCAAAGCATCAGGAACCCAACATCACCTGATTAACCACCAGATCTAAGCATGAATGACTAAATCTTTAAGAGGTGTATCCTAGTGTGGGAGAGAAAGCACGGAAAGGCACAGGTGGAATGCCAATAGGCGTGGAGCACCATCACAGAGTTTCCACACACATGCTAAGGAGTGAATGAGTAGCAAGTCACAAAGGTGCAAACTGCAGAGAGCGGGAAAGCCAGCAACAAGCTCGCTCTAACTAGCTACCCTCACGAGCACTGTATTCAAACCACCCATCGACTAATTTGGCAAAAGACTGACAAGTAAATCACCGGTTGAGAAACTGGTGGTACCAGGCTTGGGTAAGATCCCGGCTTAGTTTACAACAAACACACACACAAGCATGAGGAATAAGAGCACAAGAAGCTGGTGGAGCTCTTTGGCCACTTGATCCAAGGAGTGGTCCGTCATGCAGCCTCCTCACCCCGATGAAGTAGTCAGTAGGGCTGTCTCTCTCGACACAGTCACCTTTGTCAGTGATGTGAGTGTGCCATGGGGCTAGAGGTCACCATGTGGTACTCACACATAACCAACAATCAACCATGACCCACATCCGTCTCACAAAAAGACACTCACAATCACAACACTGACATCACAGGAAGTGGCAAAACACAAGACTGTACACAAGCATTGGTATGACAACTCAACAAGGAGCGAATAACAGCCCAACGGAATGGACTACGCAACAGTCCAACAGAGTGAACGGATTCCTTAAAGATATTTCTGCTCAGTACCTTTGTGAGGAAGTCACCTCATTGATGTTGGGTGTCAACCCACATGTTTTGAACATCACCTGCAGCCACACACTCATGTACAAAATGGTGTTCTACATTGATATGCTTTGTGAGAGTGTAATGCATGCCATCATGGTCAGCAAGAGATTGCGTGCTTTGATTTTTGCAACGTAAAGGGATGCAGTGGATGGGAACACACAATTTTTTCAACAATTGGAATAGCCAAACACTTTCACAAGTGCTTGCGCAAAGCGTGACATCCTCGGCATCACTTGAGCTGCATGCCACATAAATCTACTGGCCACTTTTCCATGAGGTTGTTGTCCCACCAACAAGAAGGAAATAGTCAATGCAATTGCAAGCATCCGTACCAGTAGCTTAATCACTGTCTGTGTACCCATCAATGACTACCGACGGCTACACCTGACAACAGGGACCAATTCAGGCAGTAGAGAGTGCATACCTGACAACACGCAATGCAGCCTCCGTCTGTGGTGTCTTTGGGCACTGTGAGAACTGAGCAAAACATTTCACACAAAAGGCGATGTCTGCTCTTGTGGTCAAAGCAAGGTACATCAGGGACGCTATGACCCATGAGTGATTGAAGACATCCACTCGCTCCCCTAGCTTTGATATGTCCAGTGTTTTAAACAACCTTTGTCTTGTAGGAATCATCGATATTAATGCAGTGGGTACAAACTCAAGTAGGGAGGTAAAAGGCTCCTTGAGGCTCCTCATGTACGCAACCTGGTGAAGGTGAAGGACATGACAAGCACGCTCACGCTCAAGCTCCATGCCAAAAAAGACATGAGTTAGACCTAAGTCTTTCATCTTGTAGGTTGACTATAGCAAGGACTTCATGGAAGACAGTGCATCTCGACTCAGTGATGCAGTTAGCAACTCATTGACGTAGATGAGGATGGAAGAAAATGATGCAGATCATGGAGTGACAAAGATGGAAGGATCCACTATGCTACATCGTTGTCCCTCCCTTCTCCATGGTGGAGGTGATCTCCTTATTCCAACACCGCGGTGTATGCTTGAGGCCATAGAGATCCTTTCACAGTCTCCAGACTCTGTTGGTGCTTCATTGAACCCTAGGGGCTACACCATGTACATCTCCTCATCCAACCGTCCGTGCAAGAATGCATTTTTCACGTCCATGTGCTTGAGCTCCCTAGCATGGTGTGCTACAAGACCCATAAGGGCTTCAGCCATGGTGGACCGTCTGACAGGGAAAAATGTCTCGTCAAAGTCAGCAATGGGGACTTAGGAAAACCCCTTGGCAGTAAGATGTGCCTTGAACTTGTCAAGCTCACCATTGGGCTTGTATTTCTAACAAAAGATCCATCGTGCATCAATGGCCTTCCGCCTTGGTACTTGTCTGACCAGCTCATATACAACATGTTCGTCTACAGCTCTCAACTCATCCTTCATGGTAGCCTCCCACTACTCTGAGTCGGTCGCGGCATGTGCCCTTCGAACTATAGTTGGATCAGGCAAAGAGGGCCTCGAAGCAACAGTTGCATAGCACTTTGCAGAGCTACCAAGGATGGCAACATCAAGTGCATTGCTCTTGCTTTGTTGTGAGCAGTGCATATCCAAGGATAGAAAAATGGTGGACAAACCTTGTAGCTGAGCCCAAGGTGTCCATGCCAATCGATGACACCGATGGCTACTCAGGTTGTGACTCTGAAGGACGGACAGAGGACGAGGAATCAGTTGAGGAGCGGGTGGGAAGAACTCAGAGGTACCCGTCACGAGCAAAAGGTGAGATGGAAGCAGGATGGGGAGGATATCCGGACGGAGGCAGATCATGTGCAGACTAGCCCGGCTTGACATGGGTGAGAGAAGACTGGATGGACACAACAGGGGTAAGTGGAGACTAGCTCGGCACAACAGGGGTGAGCGGACTAGATGTGGTTGTAAAGGAGTGTGTAGGAGACCACAGACTTTGATGGTATCAGTGAGAATGGATCCGACAAGACCCAATGAGACAAATGTAGAGCGGACGAACTTCATGTGGTGGGTGGATCCAGAGTCGAGGACCTAGAAGCCACTGAAGATACAAACATGGGGAAGGATACCAAAGGTTGTAACTATGCCAATAAGAGGAGAAGACGATCCACAGCCAGTGAGACAACCAGGGAGAGCGAAAAACTTCCAATGCTTGACCCACGGGACAGACACGGACGTGAACCTGACGACATGACCAGGGGGTCCCCAGAAGGACAGTGTCAGTTTGACAGGTAAGACCTCTGGCCAACAAAGTCACACTCTCACCTCCTTGGTGAAGAAGGTGAAGGTATTGGATAGGATATTGCTCAAGCTAGTGCTTGCCGTCAAAAGATGACGCAGACTTTTGGATAGACACCCTTGAGGAAGTAGGATACCATGGAGGAGCAATGTAGGCCATGGAAGATGGTCGAACGTAGACGAGCGCTCCATAGGGCGGCTGCCAACCTCAGGGATATGGGACCGACGGAGGAGTGGAGGGAACGCCTGCGATGGAGTAGGCCTACACAAAGGAGGGGCTAGTGGGCCAAGGGGAGGTACAGGAGTTGGAGCTGCTTGTAGAGGAAGAGGAAGAGTTGCTAGTGTGCACCCATTGAGCACGCATGGAGTGTGCAAGGTGTAGGTTATTGGGGGGACACAGGGAAGTTACGAGCGGAACGCTCGGATGAGCCATAGTTCCAGTACACTACCTCATGAAGAACGCAAGATGGTGTATTGTCTTTGGCCTTCCCCTTGCCTTGGCTATGATCCCGGCCTCATCCACGTCCGCGACCATGAGAGGTGAGGTCCGTGGCCGTAGATGTCGAGGATGAGGAGGAGGTACAAGAGGAGGACGCAACAGCAGAGGAAGGAGAGGGGGAGGCAGTGGTGATAACGGCAACTCCAGCCACTACCGTATGGTGAAGGTGTTTGTTCAAGAGGTTGGTCCACCAGGCGGCAAGCCTCTCTACGGTAAGGTCCCAGAGGGTACCAATGCCAGTTGGGGACTTAGGAGGCATGGGCTTAGACGCGAGGTGTATTAGCTCATCAGCCTTGACGTCATGAAGAAGGTCAGACAGCTCTAGAATCAACTCGATGCCCATACTGTGCACACTCAACAGCTAACCTGGCACAGCCTCGCCAAGCTCGTGAAGTATTATTTGTCCCAAGTGTCCAAATACATGTCAGCTGTTTCGTCCGCACACATCAGGGGCATGTTGAACTACACGATGAACAAACTCTGAGTGGCCTCATCAGTGACAGTGGTGCGACAATGCATCATGGTGTACGCACCAATGGGAAGGACCAGATGCAGAACAGCGGGATCTGCATTGTAGGTGCTGACATCATCAACGAGTGTCGCTGGTTTAGCAGCAATGAGGGTGCGGATACCATGAGTGGACTTGTCAGTGACAAGTGTGAATAGCCGGACTATTGGAAAATAGTACTCCCACAACTATTCCCCCTAAGCCTAAGCACTAAAGTCAGGCTCCAAGGAGGAGAAGGCAAGCCCGATGGTCAAGACGGGAGGCTGGGAGAAGCATTCATGCTGAAGGGAGATAGCAGCAAGGTTGGTAGCATGTGGATTGGCAGCAGGGTTCGTGGCAGTAGTACTATTAGCGGACGATGTGGAAGCGGTGCCAACACAAGTGCCAATAGTAGAGCATTGGATAGAACTGACGCAGCGGGTAGGCGCTTAAACACAATGGTAACAACCTTGTCAGTGAAGGCAGTTTGATCATTATTCGTGGACTTGAGGTGGTCTTTAGCCTCTCACTGTCCCTCACGAGCGAGGTTCAGCTAGTGTTGCATATTCGTTGTGACTGACTCATCGTTACTAGGCATGGTGATGACAACGATGCCCTGCCAGAATTTTTTTAGCAGAGCTTCCCCAACCCCAATGGACGTGGGGGAAATGGGTTTATCTTAGGCAGATGGTCAAAGCCGAAAGAAAATTGAACCCAATTCAGAAACAACAAGCCATTGTAAGAAGAGCACAGATAGAGGATAAGCAGACACAGTATGGAAGGTAGTCGATCACAAGGCAATAGAAGGAGATGGGTTGCGTAGGAACACAAAGAGAAGAGGACACACTGTAATTGAGGCCGCAAAGAGAACTGTAGTTGTTGCAGTTAATGCCATATTCGCGGAGTCTTGTCTTTGTCTAACCTTGCCGCTGCTGTTGCTGCTACTACTGAGGCTAGTGCACTTTAGATGCTTCAGCTACTATTGTTGCAGTCAATGGAGCAATTGTGGAATCTCGACTCCTACTAACCTTAATGTTTCTATTGTTGCTGCTGCCACTGCCATTATTGCCAGCATTGCTATTGCTTCTTTTACTATACATGTTGTAGTTACTATAGTTACTACACTTGCTTTGATTGCTACGGATGCTGTCACAACCGAGGCTCCAATTGCAATGTTGGTTGCTGCTGCGGCTTTTGAGACTACTACTATTGTTGCTATTGCTATGAGCACATCAGTGGGCATGTGGTCACAGCTGCTGTTGATGTTGTTGAACTTGCTGCTGTTGTCGCAGCTACTACTATGAAGGTGTGGCTATTGATGGATGACACTGTTGTTGCTAGCGTGGCTGCTGAAGTTGTAATCGTAGTAGCAAGGATGCTGTTATGGTTGCTGTAGTCCTTTCAATCCATGCTAGTGCGGTGGCCTTAGTTGCCGGTCCTTGGAGCCCGCGGATGTGCAAAGTCCCGTGGACAAGGGGACTAACCTCCCTGTGAATGTCCTCCACGGGGCTGCTGTTTCCTGCTAGGAAGATGGCAACGGCAGGCAGTGGAGTCCTCCGTGTGGACTAGAATAGAGTGCTCCATGTCACGACAGCCATCAATGCAAGGCGGCGACGATGACAATGCAGGTGGATCCCGTGGTTGTAGTACACCCCGTATTGTAGAGTAGTTTTCCCTGAGAATAGGAGAGGACTACGATGTCCCTGTGGCTGCGAGATTACAACACTTGGTGGAGAAGGGCGGCGGAAGCTGCGGCGGCAACGGTGAAGTGTAGTCTTATGAATAGGATCTTGTGCTCAATTGCAAGCGCGGCTCACAGTCTCACCAAGGCCCTAATATCAGCAGGTAGTGTACCCTAGTGTGTGGGAGAGAAAACAACAGAAAGTATGGGTGGAATGCCAAGAGAGGTGGAGCAGCATGACGGAGTTTCCACACACACGCACAAGAGAGACTGAGTAACAAGTCACAAGGTGCTAACAGTGGGGAGCAAGCGAGCGGGCAGTGAGCTCCCTCCAGCTCTCTACCCTCGCAAACCACACATCCACTAACTTGGCAAAAACCTGTCAAGTGTGTCACTGGCCAAGAAACCGGCGGAAACCAGGTTTGGATAAGCGCTCGGCTCAGCTTGCAAAAAACACGCACACACGCATGAGGCGTAAGAGCATGGAAACCTGGTAGAGCTCTTTGGCCACATAACTTAAGGAGTGGTCCGTTGTGCAGCCATGTCACCACGTTGAAGTGGCCAGCAGAGCTGTCCCTCTTTGGTCTGTCACCTGCATCAAAGAGGTATGTGTACCACAAAGCCAGAGTTCACCGAATGGTACTGACACATAACCAACAAAAACAACATTCAACCACAGCAACCACGAGTGTCTGCGGGTGCATACTCCCTTCAATATTTTGTTCCATGTTATGCAAAGCAAAAATCAAGCATGTTATGCTAGTAACAGCATTAAAGTGCATCCGGGTTGAACGTTGTGGGTGCCACTCTTGCACTTGGCTAAAATGACAATTGTACAAAATCCTTTGTGTGTATGCCAATGCTTTGCCGGAGGCCTTCACTTCAGCTTAGTCAAGTGTATGATGGTGTGTGTGTGTGTGTGTGTGTGTGTGTGTGTATGTATGTGTGTGTGTGTGTGTATGTGTGTGTGTGTNNNNTGCCAATGCTTTGCCGGAGGCCTTCACTTCAGCTTAGTCAAGTGTATGATGGTGTGTGTGTGTGTGTGTGTGTGTGTGTGTGTATGTACGTGTGTGTGTGTGTATGTGTGTGTGTGTCTGTGTATATGTGTGTGTCTGTGTGTGTGTGAGAGAGAGAGAGAGAGGGAAAGAGAATTAGTCAAGAGTTCACTTGCGTGCCTTACACCCTATTGGCAAGACTCCCTCATGACCCATAGACGAGCAGTCCACACACACACAAGTGAGAACGTCGCATGCCCATCTCGCAACAAACAAGAACTCACGAGCAACAGAGGGGCAGAGGTAAATCAATTGGGGGTATCACGAGCACCCAACAGACCAACTGCTAAGCTGCCTTGAACATGCCACTGCTGAGAGCTTGTGTAAGGAATTCTGCATGTTGTTGAAATGCAGAATCAACCCAGACAACCTGAAATACTCTAGGAGCAATGTGCTCCAATACAAGGCAGTGCTCAAGTTGATGTGTTTCATGCGATAATGATGCATGTCATCGTGCTTAGCAATTGCCTTTGTGCTATGATTCTTGTAGCACAGAGTGATGCAACAGATGGGGACACAAAATTTCTACAGCAATCAAGAAAGCCATACACTCTTACACATATGTGTGCTGAGTGCCACGTACTCGGCCTTGCTCAAACTGCGAGAAAAAAAATCCCCCTTTTCACTCTTCCAAGAGATAGCATTGCCACCAACAACAAAGATGGATTGTGTGCAAATGTGTGCATCTATGTCATGTTCTCAATCACCATCNTTGTAGCCATCAACTACCACAAAGGCGTGTGCATGATAGCACAACCCTATACCCACTATGCAGAGAATGGAACCGGAAACACACAATGCAATCTTAAGGAGACTTTGACGAGGCTACTGATAGAACTTGGCCAAGAAGTTGACGGAGAAGGCAACATACGCCCAAGTGGTGGCAAGGTACGTGAGGGATTTAATCACGTTGAGATGGTTGGTGAAATCGTCTGTCTTTCCAAGCTGAGGGATCACGAGACTTCATGAGGAGCTGGCCTGTTGGGGTCATCAGAGTGGACGCAGTGGGGATGTCAGCCAGCAAGGAGGTGAAGTGCTCTTGAAGACTACAAACATCAATAGACAGATGTACATCCAGAGTGCAACGCTTATGATCACGTTCCAACTCCATCCAAAGAAAGACTTGAGCTGGACTATAATCCTTTGTCTTTTTGTGTGGAATGGAGGAGGTCCTTTAATGACTGGACAATTGTAGGGCTATCAGATGCAGTCAATAGATCATCGACATAGGCGAGGATGGCTACAAAGGACTTTGATTGAGTATTGAAAGAGAGTGTTGGAGTAGGGGCACTGCAATGATAGCCACCCTTCTCAAGAGTGGAGGAGATCTCCATGTTCTAGCAGCTTGGCAACTGCTTGACCCCATACTCGGCCTTTTGTAATCGCCACATCTTTTTTGTTCCATCAATGAAATTTGGTGGCTATATCGCATAAGTCTCCTCATCAAGACGTCCATGTAGGGATGTATTCTTGACGTCCATATCCTCCTAATCCCAGTCATGCTGTGTGACTAGGCTCATAAGAGCATGAGCAATGGTGTATCCCTTTACTAGAGTGAACGTGTCATCAAAGTCAATCCCAAAAGTATGATAGAACCCTTTTGTTGTAAGCCGAGCCTGCCATTGGTCGACCTTACCATCAATCTTTAGCTTGGGTCAAAGGACTACGCGACCCAACACAGCTGTATGACCTGGTTGAAGGTCCACAAGCTCAAAGACATCGTGCTCCTTGAGATCACTAAGTTCCTCCTGCATAGCCTTTTCCCTCAAGATTGGCACCAGCTGCTTCACGAACTTGTTAAACTATGGTGAGCTTTTCTCGGAGTGTATGAAGTCCACTTGCGACAAATCATGCAGTGATATAGCCTATAAGGATGTGTTGAGAGCGTAGTACATCTCATGTACGAGTGTGTATCCCACCACTGAGTTGGGATGAAAAACATTCACAACAAAGCTGAGTGCATCAAGACCAGTGGTATTGACCGAAGGGCCCGTTGCACATGATGATGAACTTGAGCATGAGAAATGCTAAGAGGGCCCATAAAACTATGAGACATGCTGCTTAGGGAGAGAGCAAAGCTTCCCTCCCAGCGTGTATGGATCACGGTCAACAATAGGGACCTAAGACTTAGGTCGTGACACTCGGACATTGGTAGGAGTAGTGGTCTGTGACACTAAAGTTGGAGGCGAACCAGGTTGAGAATGTAATGGAGCACTGATTGGTACAGATACCAACTCAGGAGTTCAAAGTTTAGAATATGATGAGACTGGAATTGACCTTGGGGGGGAAGTGCTGAAGACGTTGAAAGAGGATGACAGAAAGGGAGAATCCCAGTCACTAGAGATGACTGGTGAAAACTCTTTAGAGGATATAAAACTATCAGAGGGAACTCTGGTGGAGGGAGAAGGAGAAAATCCACTGTGACTAGAGGCTAAGATAAAAATCTACTCCACATCGTTATTCGTATGCTCGGTTTGTCCATTGGCTTGGGGTTCAACTGCTATTATTGTTTGACCCTAGCTATTAGATACTTCATACAAAATCTGCCAGAACTTTCAAGCAATCTTTCTATCTTGATCAAGAATGATGCGCAACGGCAGGGAATAGTATTTCACAATACCCTCCATAACAAGACGAGTGGTCTCTAGTGTGTTCAGTATTGATGGGAATGTAATGCATGGTCTTCATTAGAAGACCAACAATCACAAGCAGTGTCTTGTGGTTTAAGGTGGTGACTGGAAGTCTTGTGATAAGTTCCATGCTGACGCACTCCCATGGAGTCCTTGGAATGTGAAGTTGTTCGAGGATCCCAACAAGCCTTTTGCTACTAGCCTTATGTTGAATACATGGGTTGCATGTCATGCAATACTTACAACTATCAACACTCCATCCAAGCCACCAATAGTGGTCAAAGATTGATTCTTTCATCTTTCAAGGTCCCATATGACCTTCCACCGACAAATTGTGAAATTGGAGCATGATCTTAGTTCAAAGGTCTCCTGATTCCAACAAATCGACTTGTTTTTGTGCCAATAAAATCCTACAACACCCATTAATCCGTACTTTCCCACATTCCTAGAGTTTTTTGTTGATGATCCAAACATTATTCCATCATAAAGCTATTCAAAAGCTTTTATAGTGGACCATATCTTGAGGTGCTTACCAGAAAGGTACAGCGGGTCTAGTGTTTACATTGTAGCTATCGTAATGGCAGAAGATACCCACATACCTCGTGATTCCTTCTATTTGTCTATATTCTTGGCGTAGTGTGTTGGCCACCTTGATGCTTCCTGGTTGACACTCTCATGCGAACAGGAATTCGCTCAAGTTTTAACTCCAATGCACATTTCTTCTTGACATGTTTGGCTATCTTTCTAAAAACACCAATGGGTTGTGTTCAGTCAGGATCGTCATCCTCCCTTGGCATTCTTGAGCTGACAATGCCACATCTTTAAAATGTGGACCAAAGGCAAGAAGCTCTTGATGACCATTCGTATACCGCGTCTCGGTATTAAAGGGCTTCAGAGTCTCCTGTGTTACTATATAATCTTTCTGGATGAGTATTGCTCTGATTCCTCTTTCCAATGCATCACATCACATCTCTTATGGTTGTGCTGGACCTAGAAGAGCTACAATGGAGGTTGTGGTAAGATGTTCTTTGGATTTGAAAAAGGTATTTCGGGTATTAGCTGTCCACTCCTCGTGCAAGACTTTTCACATAAACCTTGTTACTCAAGCAACAAAGGTCAAATACCAAGGTCAACTACCTTTGCTTAAACCTTAGTTTGCAATACCAAGGAAA
>SZWC01012621.1:6875-22442 GCA_023375785.1 Penium margaritaceum | reverse complement strand
CGTTGTGTGTACGACCTGTGACTGTCGTCACCGTCTGATCAGGCACTAACGCCCGGTCAGCGGCTGTGTTGCTAGGAAGCTTCTACGCACTTTCTCAGCGGGCTTCCACGCTCGTTGCTTAAGTCTGCTGCCCCCTCAGTCTGCTGCTCTAGAGACTAAGTCTAGAAGCTTTGGGTTTGTTACTCAAAAGAGCGCGCGCCACTGTTAGCGCCAGAAAGCAGCTGAAAAACGGAAGTAACTGATTTGGAATGAAGAATGACCAACAATGGGAGACCCCTCCAAGTTCTAGGCCCCCCCACTATTGTAGAAGTTGTTACTCAGGTAACGAGCCAATCAGAAAATAGTGCTAGACCTATTTTCTGGCAGGCAGGGTTTTCTCGCTGAGTCCTGCCAGACGCTGGACAGCCCAAGAACCGTGCGTCGTCCGTTTTGCCTGGAAATCTGGACCATACCATAGTACCAACGCTGCGAACGCAGTTGTGTGGTCAGAATTTGCCAGAAAAGTAGCTACAAGAAGTTATGGCTGCACGAACCCAGGCAGTGCTTATGATAGTCAACAATGCCAAACAGGGCCATACAACAGAAGACATGGACCCTAGGCATCGCATGATGTTGCAGACGCAATGCCACAGCCAGGCACAACGCTAGGTGCATGCAGACTGCATCCGCAGTGGCAGTGACTGCCGGTGGCCCGACCACCGAGGAGGCCTGCCGATGGAGCTGAGTGCATCGCCAGAGGGAGGAGGCTCCAGCAACGGGTGAGTGGGTCTTAGCGTGCGTCGGGTCCACCGAGCGACACTCTAGCGGCGTCAAGTCTCGCCGACAGTCATCTGCACACCGATGTACACAAGCCGGGAGGACACAACAGAGTACAATGAGAGATGCATGAAAACCAACACTCCCGCATGACTCACAGGTGTAGTGCACATGTGCGGGCAGAGACACTGTCAACGACCAGACTTCCCCAGGCCAAGCAGAGACGCAAGCAAGGACAGAGAGATCCACGCACGGATGCATGCCGACTGAGCTCATAGCCTTCTTGAACGAGTCGCGCTTCAGTGCCTTGGTCAAGAAGTCAGCCAACTGCCGTGCTGTATCATCCCACACGATGGTGACGCTGCCTTCATGCAACAACAAACACACATAGTGATACTCAACATTGATGTGCTTTGTGCGTGTGTGATGCACGCCGTCATTGTCGGCAATGGCCATGGCACTCTCATTGTCACAGTGCAACGTGATGGATGCGACGGACTGGCGCAGCTCGGACAACAGACGACGCAACCACACACTCTCACATGCACCTCAGCCAAGAGCAACGTACTCAGCCTCAGTAGTTTTGCGTGCATTGCATCTCTGCTTGCCACTGCGCCAGGACAAAGCAGTGCCGCCAATCAGAAAGATCCAGCCTGTGCGACTCTTGCCATCCGGACTGCCGGCCCAGTCACTATCGGTGTAGCCCACTGCGACAACAGACGGCTGACAGCAGAACATGAGACCTCACCGAGGAGTCGAGACAACATAGCGCAGTACTCGGATCGCAGCCTCGTAGTGGAGGTAACGCGACTCCTGAGAGAACTAGGCCAGGAGGTTGACGGCGAACGCGATGTCTGGGCGCGTCGTCGGCGCCAGGAACATCAGTGACCCGATGACTCGTAGGTGCGTGGTCATGTCAACTGGCTCCCCCACAACGGCAGGGTCAGGACTCTTTAGCTTTGCCTGACCATCGGGTGACATGGGTGAGGATGCGCCTGGCACGAGTGGCAGGTCCTCCGCAAAGCGGGTGGACAGCGACTGCACATAGGCGGCCTGGTGGATGTGCAGGACACCCTAGGAGTGATCATGCTCGAGTTCCATGCCCAGGAAGACCCTGGCAGACCCAAGGTCCTTCATCTAGTAGACGACGTGCGGCAGATCCTTGACATGCTGGATGGCAGCCATGTCTGGCGATGTAATGAGCAGATCATCGACGTACACCAAAACAACGGCAAAAGTTTGGCCTCGCGGACTGACAAATAGTGCGGGGTCAGCGGTGTTGCGCTGGAGCCCGCCACGAAGGAGCGTGCTCTTGATTTCTTGGTTCCAGCATCGAGGCGACTGCTTCAGGCCATATAGGGCCTTGCGCAGTCGCCAGACTCTCCCAGTGCCATCGTCGAAGCATGGGGGCTGCACCATGTAGAGCTCCTCACCCTCCAGTGAACCGTGGAGAAAAGCGTTGCTCACATCCATCTGGTGCAGCTCCCACCCATGTTGGGCGACCAGACTGAAGAGTGCCCGGCTAGTGGAGAACCGGCCAACTGGGGCAAGGATCTGGTCATAATCGATCCCAGGAATCTGGGCAAATCCCTTGGCTGTAAGGCGGGTCTTGTACTTGTCCAAGGACCAGTCGGGCTTCCACTTGCGCCAAAAGACCCACTTGGTGCCGATGGCCTTCCGTCCTAGGGGAAGGTCGACGAGGTCATACACGTGGTGCTGTCAGATAGCTGCGAGCTCATCGACGCAGGCAGCGTCCCAGTGTGCGGCCTCAGGAGAGGCTCGTGCCTCGCGAAGGGTGTCTGGGTCATCGGGGCGTGCTGTGGAGCGGACTGAGAGAGCGTGTGCATCTCGTGCCCCAGGTGGGATGCGCGTGAGTGCAACTACGACAGTGCACCGATGCTCATTATGGAGCATGGCGTAGCCCAGTGTGCAGCCTGGGTGGAGGGCTGCAATGATGGCCGAGGTGGTCAAGAGGAGGGCCTTGGTGCCAGGATCCCCAATCACGACCGTGGGAGCGGAGGAGACACGTTGAGCCATGGGGGGTCGAGGCGCCATGGAGCACGGAGCGATGGTCTGCGCGCTCACCGACGGTCTGGGTCGGAGGCTGCCGCCTGGGCCCAGCGTGTAGCGTGGCAAGGCAGGTGACGGCGCTGGATCCGTTGGGCTGATGGAGGTAGACGGGGTTGCTGGCCCGGAGGGACCAGCGGACGCGACTGGGTCTGCTGGCCCGGAGGGACCAGCGGATGCGACAGGGGTTGCCGGCCCGGAGGGACCAACGGGCGCGACTGGGGCTGCTAGCCCGGAGGGACCAGCGGACGTGGCTAGGGGTGCCGTCCCAGAGGGACCAGTGGATGCGACTGGGGTTGCCGGTCCAGAGGGACCAGCGGGCGCGACTGAGGCTGTTGGCCCGGAGGGACCAGCGGACGTGACTGGGGGTGCCAACCCGGAGGGACCAGCGGACACGACTGGGGGTGCCGGTCCGGAGGGACCAGCGGACGCGACTGGAGGTGTCGGCTTGGAGGGACTAGCGGACGCGATTGGGGGTGCCGGCCCGGAGGGACCAGCGGATGAAACTGGAGGTGCCAGCCCAGAGGGACCAGTGGATGTGATTTGGGATGCCGGCCCGTAGGGACCAGCGGATGTGACTGGGGCTGCTGGCTTAGAGGGACTGAGGGATGTGTCATCCAGAAGTGGAAGGACAGCGGACGGACGCACCACTCCCCCACGCGATGGGATAGACACGGATGAGCCGGAGCGAATGAGGTCGCGAGGAAACAGCTCCTCGAAGAAGAGGGCGTCCCGGGACTCAATGATGCAGTGTCGGGAGGGATCCCAGAAGCGCCAGGCCTTGACGGATGACACACATCAAGGAAGGTCCAGGGGCGTCCGCGAGGGGCAAGCTTGCCGCCCTTCTGCGGGACAGGCAGTCACACAATGGCCACGTAGCCCCAGACGCGAGCCGGGTGAAGGTCTGCTCGCTGACTGCACCAATGCTGGTACGGTGTGGACTGGGGGGGAAGGGGACCGTGGAGAATCCGGTTCCAGACCCAGGTCATGTAGGCCATGGCTTCAAAACAGAAGCCATCGGAGAGACCAGACTCGACCCACATGGTGCGGACGGCGTTGGCCATAGTGCGGTTCCATCGTTCGGAGAGACCGTTCTGGGCGGGTGTGTAAGGCGCGGACGTTTCATGGCGAATTCCACGGGAGGCGAGAAAGGTCGTGGCTTCACCGAGGTACTCACAGCCGCGATCGAAGCAAAAGCGACGGAGAGAGCGGCCACACTCACGCTCTGCAAGGACAAGCCAGTCCTGGATGGCATGGGCGACATCGCTCTTCTGCCGAAGGCAGGAGACCCAGCGGTAGCGAGAATAGTCGTCAGTGAGGGTGAGGACGTAGCAACCACGCTCGCCGACGGACTCGGTAGGGAGAGGACCCATGACGTCCGAATGGACAAGGTCGAGGGGGGAAGACGCACGGGAGGAAGACAAGGGATACGTGGAACGATGCATCTTCCCCTGAGCACAGTCAATCTACTCTGTTGGGCACGGGAGGGGAAAAGTCTCCAGGTCAAGGCCCTTGGCCGGCTGGGTGCAAAGCATGTTGTGTACGGCGTCAGAGTGGACGTGGCAAAGGTGGCGGTGCAGGAGGCGAGTGTGCTGAGGAGAAAGTGTGCTGGTGACAAACACATGGCCTGTGGCCGCTAACGGGGAGGAGACGGAAGGAGAGGAAGACAGACGAGGTACATGCCACAGGTTGCCATGGGCGGTGGCGTGTAGTACGACAAGACCAGACGAACGCAATGACACAGTGCCAACACCACGCGAGTGCACAACATCCATGCTCATGCGGTCAAGGGTACTGACGGACAGGAGGTTGAGCTCAAGACCAGGGACGAAGAGGACATCACCGGAGGGACCACGGAAACGAACGACGCCAACACCACGGACAGACAACACCTGGCCAAAGCCTGTCCGGACACTGGAAACATCGCCTATAGGGTTGAGCATACTAAAGGCCTCACGATATGCCGTCATGTGATGCGTGGCCCCGGAGTCGATGATCCAGGTCTCAGCAGGGTCCTGGACCGGGGTCGCAAGATCACTAGCGGTCACATGGCAGCAAGCAAGGGACACGGACGCGGTGGAAGGAGGTGCGAATTGAGACTGCCAATCGTCAAGCCAAGCAACGTCGTCCTGGGAGGGGGTAGCGGAGACCATGAGAGACGACGAGACAGATGAAGAAACAGGGCATGACCGTAGCTCAGTATCAGTCATGCACGGCTAGACAGGGAGCAGGAAGTGATGCAACTCGCACTTCCTTGGGGAGGAGGGCGAGGGAGGCCGAGCTGGAGCGCGATGAACTGCTCCAGTTGGCGCTCGCAGGAGGATGGCCCGAGAGTGTAGACGGACTGCGGGGTGATGGCGTCGGAGCCCGGGTAGAAGGAGGACTGCGCCGGCGCCAACGGCTGCGGCGGTGGTGTCGGTGCGACCGGCGAAGTAACCGGAGTGGTGGATTTGCTGGATGAGGCGGAGGTGTCAGAGCCGACGACAGTCACGGCGGCAGAGGCGAGACGGCGCTCGCGCTCGCGTCGCATGGTGGCGATGACGCGTGCCTCATCCGTTGGTAGAGGGCACATGGACCACCCGTACCTCGGCTGGCCACAGTTGTGGCAGACCGAGCTGCAAGCGCTGGATCTGGTCAACGTCTGTTGTTGCTGCTGCTGCTACTGACCTTTGACTTTCTTGGTCCGACACTTCTTCTTCCCCGAAGATGATGAGGTAGCTGCGGCGGGGGAGGAGACGGCCACGGAGGAGATGGCAGGGGAGGCTGAGGAAGCTCGGTTGGAGTCGGGACTCCAGACGAGCTTCCTCAATGCGGAGGAAGAGCTCGTATGCCCAGGGCAGGAGGGTGCCCTGGGCCGCCATGGTGGAGAGAATTTCGTGAGGGTAGTGGACGGAGACGTCCGAGTACGCTTCGGTGGCACCGCGCTTGATGGTGAGGAGCGCAGCCAAAGGGGTTGGGGCAGATTTCCCGAGGCGACGAAGGATGTCCTTCGCCCGATGCCAGTAGGAGGTGACCGTCTCGGTCTCCCCCATGTGTAGGGAATTGAACTCCCGCAGTAGGCAGCTAGTCTCAGTGTCGCTGGATAGGTGATGGGGACGAGTGAGAACATGCCACACGGCTGCAGGGTCTGGGGTGGCGCCAACGGTGAGGTCGCCTAAGAATGGCTCGAGGGCGAGGCGGGAAGACGGAGGGGCGACAGGGAAGAGAGCCCGGACGGCACGACCAGTGTCATACGGCTTGTCGGCCAGGGTGGCGTCATACGGCAGGGTGTAGTATGCCCACAGGCCCTCACCCTGCGCCCAGATGCGGAAGCTGAGCTCCCAGCTCCGAAAGTGCTCGCCGGCATGAAGCGGTGGCGGCGGTGTCTCAAAGTCCTTTTGCCTGCGGCCGGCACCCGGAGTGGGGCCAAGGACGGAGGTCACTATCTGCTACTGGCACACAGTCTGCTTCTGCGCCAGGTATTGCGTGGCAGCAGACATAGCTAAGCAAGCACGCCCTAGAGGGGGGAAGGACGAAGGCGCATTTGTGGCAGACTGGGAAAGTAATGGTTGCAATGCCGCAAGCTGTTGCGTCAGGGCAACGAGCTGTTGCTGAAGAGCAGCGAGGGGATCTGGGTTATCGCCAAAGACGTTAGAGGGCTGCTGGCGCCATTGCCCCTCTTGCTGCTGCTGTTGCTTTTGCTTCCGCTGTTGCTGTTACTCCTGCTGCTGCTGCTGCTGATGCTGCTCCTGCTTCTCCTGCTGCTCCTACTGCTCGTGCTGCTACTGCTGCTGCTGCTACTACTGCTGTTGCAGCCGCTACAAGAAAGGGGAGGTGGGGGTCTCCCCAATAGAGGAGGACCCCTCCCCAGTGGGGTTACCAGCCATGGTGTGATTCCCTTTGTTTTGTTGTTGTTTTTGGTTTTTTTTTCTCTTTGAGGTTGCTGACATCAGCACTGGTGCCTTGCTGAGGGCGGTGGACATTCTGCCCACCTTCAGGATTGCTTTCCCCTTCCCTTTCCCCTTTCTTTGGGTTTTTTTTGAGTTGATGACATCAGTAGTGACGTCATCAGCGAGATGCTGATGTCAGCAGTGGCGGTTGTTGGGGTCGCTGGTACAGCTCTTGTTGCTGCTGCTGCTGTTGCTACTGTTGCTACTGCTATTTATTGCTACTGCTACGGCTGTTGTTGCAGTTGGTGCTGCTAATACTGCTGATGCTGTTGTTTCTGCTGCTACTGCTGCTACTGCTGCTGCTGCTGCTACCGTTGTTGTTGTTGTGGCTGCTGCTACTGCTGCTAATGTTGCTGCGGCTACAGTTGCAGCAGCAGTTGCTGCTGTTGTGGGCTGTTTGGACTGCTGCAGCAGCAAAGGCAGCTGTTGTAGCAGCGGCGGCCAAGCATGAGGGATTCTTTTTGCTCTTTTTTTTTCTCTTCTTCCTCGTCTGTCATAGCGGGCAGCTGCCCGCTGTTAGCTGCGAGCAGCGGGCTACTGCTCGGTGGCAGCGAGCTGTTGCTCGCTGGCAGCGGGCAACGAGGTGTAGCTCGCTGGCAGTGGGCAGTGAGTTGCTACTCGCTGGCAGCGGGCAGCGAGCTGTTGCTTGCTAGTAGCGAGTTGCAGCTCGCTGGCAGTAGCGAGTTGCTGCTCGCTGCTCGCGCACTACGGGCAACGAGCAGTAGTAGCAGTCGCTGCTGACAGCTGCTCGCTGTAGTAGCTGCTACGATAGGCTGGTGCTACGACTTGCTACTACGGCTGCTGAAGCCTGCTGTTGCTGCTGCACGCTGCTGCAGCTGCTGCTTGCCGGTGGTGCTGCTCACTGCTGCTATGAGCTGCTGCTGCTGCGAGCTATTGCTGCAGGCTGCTGCTGCTGCGAGGTGCTGCTGCGGGCTGCTAGTGCTATAATCTACTGCGAGTTGTTGCTTCTGCCTGCTGCTGTTGCTGCACGCTGCTGGTACTGGCTGCTGCTGCCACTACTCGCTGCCGTTGCCTGCGGCTGCCACTGCTATAAGCTGCTGCGTGCTGGTGCAAGTAACTGCACCTAGGTGACGTTGCCACGTGCGTCGTCGCCCACAGGTGTTGGACGCGGCCTGCCGCTCACCTCCTCGCCTCACGTGTTGGGGTTAGTGCTGCCAAAAAGTTTTTGGCAGCATTTCCCCTGGGCAAGTGGTCGTGGGAAAAAATCTGATGCCGCCACCAGGCGGGTCAATGCACCGGAAAAAATCCAGCAGCATTTCCCCTGGATTGGCGCGTATGGGGGTCCGCCGGCGTTGTCTGGCACCTGTACGCCAGTCTTCTACTGCTGCTACTACACTCTGATTCTGATACCAAGCTAGAAACCTAGGCAGCAGGTTGGGACATCATGCGTTGTCGATGTAGCGTGCGGGCTTCCACGCTCGTTGCTTAAGTCTGCTGCCCCCTCAGTGTGCTGCTCTAGAGACTAAGTCCGGAAGCTCTGGGTTTGTTACTCAAAAGTGCGCGCGCCATTGTTAGCGCCAGAAAGCAGCTGAAAACTGGAAGTAACTGATTAGCAATTAAGAATGAGCAACAATGGGGAACCCCTCCAAGTTCTACCCCCCCCCCCACTAGTGTAGAAGTTGTTACTCAGCTAACCAGCCAATCAGAAAATAGTGCTAGACCTATTTTCTGGCAGGCAGAGTTTTCTCGGTGAGCCCTGCCAGACGCCCGACAGCCCAAGACCCGGGCGTCGTCCGTTTTGCCTGAAAACTTGACCATACCATAATACCAACGTTGCAAACGCAGTCGTGCGGTCAAAATCAGCTAGAAAAATAGCTACAAGAAGTTATGGCTGCACGAACCCAGGCAGTGCCTACGACAGTCAACGATGCCAAATAGGGCCATACAACAGAAGACATGGACCCTAGGCATCGCATGATGCTACAGACGCAATGCCACATCCAGACACATCGCTAGGTGCATGCAGAATGCATCCGCAGTGGCAGTGGCTGCCGGCGGCCCGACCACCAAGGAGGCCTACCGATGGAGCTTAGCGCATCGCCGGAGGGAGGAGGCTCCAACGACGGGTGAGTGGGTCTCAGCGTGCGTTGGCTTCACTGAACGACACTCCAGCGGCGTCAAGTCTCGCCGTCAGTCATCTGCACGTTGATGTACGCAAGCCGGGAGGACACAAAAGAGTACAATGAGTGATGCACGAAAACCAACAGCAAGCAAGCATGTGCAAGGAATAGGAAACTTGGACCAGGGAGATGCGTAGAGTCTTATATGCCTCAATGGCTTAGAATGCAGAGCAAAACAAAAACTGATAAGCACATATCATGAGTACATGCCATAACGCGCCGCGGGTGATGCACACGGCACTAGCAATGTGGCCTAAAAGCCTGTTGTGATTTGTTACTGTCCAGTCGAGATGTACAGTTTACTGTGACCACTCGGTCGTGTCCATGCCCGTGCAGATCCCTGATGCGAACCCAAGAGGCATCGGCGCGTCGGTAGGTGGTGGACCACCTACTCAAAGCTGACCGAGAATTGCCCCAGCGTCCTGGATGTTGTCTCGGACTTTCTGTTGTTTTTCTGTACCTAGTGGGATTCGATCGGTGGACTGGCCGTGGGCCCGATTTGCATGTTTTGCATTGTGTGTCCATCGGTTGATGCAGGATGCATGTGACTAGTCATATCGTTTGGCTTGAGATCTTGCACATTAAGGTTTAGACGGCGTAGCGTTTTGATTTGCCTACGCTGAGTTACGGCCAAAACAATGTTTTTGGGCCGGTTTTAGGACAGACCTTGCACTGTCGCGTGTGACACCCGCCGTGCGCCGCGGCAAGTATTTATGCTGTGGACCTGTCATTTGTTATCACTCTCTACAAATGCTATTAAAGCACTATGACACTCTGACTTGTGTCATCGAGCCAGGCCCTTGCCGTCAAGTGTACGACCTGTGACTGTTGTTACCATCTGACCGGGCATTGTTGCCTATTCAATGGTTGTGTCGCTAGGAAGCTCCTACGCATCTTCTCTTGGTATCAGAGTGGCGAGGCATCCCTTGCTGAGCTGTGCAGCAGAGATGCTGCAGTGGGAACAGTTGCGAGAGCCACAGCTAAAACCACGATCCTGCGAGGACCCACCAACCCACGGTGACTCGGCGTAGCAGATTGTTGCAGTTGAGACACCCTTGCTATCGCATCACCACGCCACCACACCAGGGAAGCCAAAGTTTTTTTAATCCTCTCCAACAGCAGTTGAGGCATGAGATGCTGAGAAGGGGTCCATGAAGGGTCCCAGAAGTTTCACTCAGGCCGCACATACCACCCTCCCCGGACAAGAGAGAATGCAACTACCCCATTTGACCATCATTTTTGGCATGCAAGAGCTCGTTAGAAAGATCTTACAAAACCCTATCTATTGCTTCTACTCCTGCCTCATTTCATGTCCTACAATCTCCAGGAAACGAACCAACACACTCACATCTAGATTTTTTCCGAATTTTAGGTTAAAAAGAAAACGGTGATGTTTTTGACCTTTTTCAAGGTTTTTTTTGGACAAAATCACATTGCATTGAGCATCGTTTGGCGCATAACCACTCCAAATTTCACTTCATTTGGACAACCTTTATGCTGACATCATCAGTGTAAGTGATGACGTCAGCACCAAATTTTTGGCCGAAACATCACTTGCTACGAGCATTGCAAATTGTCCAGAAACGCTGACGGTTCTGCAATCTGATCAATTCGACATCCTGGTCTATAATGAGCGCTGACATTGCTCCGGCTGGAGACAAGGGCAGAGGGCCAATAGACCCCTCATCCTCCTCCTAAGGGGTCCTCAGCCCACGCTCGCAGGCCATTCAAGATTTGCGGAGTCATCAAGATGAGATACGTCGTCTGCAGCAATCCCACCTAACCCAAGAACAGAGGGGAGCCCAGCCCGCAAGGGGAGGGGAATACCAAAGGAGCCTCGACAGTAGAGTGCCGTCACCTGCTGTAGCTACTGCTGCTGCTGGCGCCGCCGTAGGTGACGTGTTCCGCTGTTGTGGATAGCTGCTGCGGCAACTTGTTGTAACAACCCTACTACAGTTGTTGAATGCTACAGTAGTACTTAGCGGTTGCTGCGGCCCGCTGCCGCAGCCACGCTGCAGCTGCTACCCGTTGTTGGAGCTGCTGACGGCTACTACTATCCGTTGATGCACACCGCCACCACAGTAGTTGCTCCTCTCCGCGGTTTTCAATGCCACTGCCGATGCGACTGTAGCAACCGGCACCTTGGCTGCTATCCACTGCTACAGCAAGTGGTTGCTACTGCCGTTCGCCGTTGCATCTCGCTGCTGTTGCAACTGCCGTTCCGTGTGGCTGCTGCTATTGATGTGGCCGTAGCAGGTGGTACCGCGGTTGCTGCCCACTGCTATAGCCAGTGGATGCTGTCTGGCTTGCTGTTGCGTTTTGTCGGTGCTACAGCTGCCTTCCCGCAAGGCTGGTGCTGTTGCTGCGGCTGCAACAGCTGTCGCTGTGACTGTTGCTCGTTACTGCAGCCACCGGCAGCCGCTGCCGAGCGGTGCTGCGTCCCACAGCAGCACGCGACTCCTAACCTACGTGGCTGTCATTGTGATTCCAAACCCGCGCGGCTGCCGCTGTGATCCGTGCTTGCATAGATGCAAGTGAAACTGCTGCTCCGCGCTGCTACTGCTCTACGGAGTCGTCACTACGGCTGCTGCTCGGCCGGCCCTCCCAGGACCAAACTGCGCGTCTCACGCACAGTGTGATGAGCAATGAATCATCAGCTCTGATACCAAAACAGACTGGACCTGCCCCTCTTCCCCTTGCGCAGTTGTGTGGAGTTCAACTTTGAAGTTGCGACAAAACTAACGACAGCCAAAACGGAGTTGCACAGCAAGTGTACAAGTGAAAAGTTCAAGTGAGTGAGCTACGGAGTGGAGCTCGCTATCCGAGCCCACCCGTCGGCCGGCAAGTTGGAGGTTGCCGGCACTCGCTTGAACTAAATGGGCATGAGCACTCTCACGTCTCACATGGCCACACACCGAGATTGGACGTAAATTGTGCCTGACCTAGTTTAGTGCTAACAGTGGTCCATTGTTAGCACTAAACTAGGTCACCGAAGCAAAACAGTTCAAACATGAACAAGTATTGTAGTGGATTGTTTTTCAGAAAATGTGCGAGCACTCTAGAGGGGAAGCCAGCATGCGTGGTGAAGGTGGGTGCATATCCAGTGGCTGGTTACAACTACTTGGCAGCTGCCGGACTCGCGTCTGCTCCCCCAGTCTTCAGTGTCCTTCATCTCATCAGGGGTCTTCAAGGGAATGGACGGGAGCAGAGAGGTCATAGTTAGCTATGTACACAACATCACTCCCCCATGACCAGACGATGCAAAACTTCACGGACATAACAACACTGATGCAAACATTGGCACAAGCACAGTGATGGTGAATGATAGCGGACACAGCACAAGAGCAGAGGTCAGTCCACAACATAGGCAGGGTGCAATCCCACTGAACGTAGAGTTGGAAGAAACATCCTATGGCTGACGGCCTTTGTCAAGAAATCAGCCCGCTGCGAGTCATTGCCGACCCACATGACTTGAATCTCACCTCGATCCACCAGATCTCGGTGGTAATGGTACTCGCCGTTGATGAACTTCGTACGTGCATGGAATACACTGGATTTCTCTGTGATGGCCTTTGTACTCTCGTTGTCACACCGAAGCATAACAGGGAGCATGGACTGACGCAGTTCATGTAACAGGCACACTAACCACACACGCTCGGTCGCGCCCACACCCAGAGCTACATACTCTGCTTCGGTGGTGCTACAAGCGATAGAGCCTTGCTTGCCGCTACGCCACGAGACGATAGTTCCTCTAGTGAGGAAGATATAGCCATTATGACTCTTGTCGTCTGGGCTCCATGTCCATTCAGTGTCTGTGTACCCGTCGAGGACCACGGAGGCCTGCCCACGGTAGTGAAGTCCAATGCAGGCGGTGGACACAATGTACCAAACGCACTGGATCGCAGGCTCCAGAACCTGCCTGCGTGGTGCCTGTGAGATTTGCGCAAGCACGTTGACTATGAAGGCTATGTCTGGCCGTGTCGTTGTGGCCACGAACATGAGCTGGCCAATGACTCGCAAGTACATGGTCACGTCGACTAGCTCCCCCAGCTCTGCTGGATCGGCGACCTTCAGAGCGTGCTGGCCATCAAGGGTGATTGGAGTTGACGCCGTGCGCATTCCACTAAGTAGCTCAGCGAAAATCTCCCCCAGAGTGAGAGCGTACCGCTCTTGATGGACCAGGAGTGTCCGCTGAGCAAGATCACGCACAATCAGCATGCCCAGAAACACGGCAGCCTCTCCCAGGTCTTTCATTTTGTATGTCGACTGTAGCACTCCCTTGGCTGCTTTGACACCCTTTAGATCGGGCGAAGAAATCAGAAGGTCGTCAACATAGACCAGAATGGCCGTTAGTGGCGCAGGAATCTGGGAGAGAAAGAGCGATGGGTCTGCTACGCTCTAGACATAGCCGTCTCGTAGGAGCGTGCCAGTGATCTCTTTGTTCCAGCACCTAGGTGACTGCTTTAGGCCATACAACGCCTTTCGCAGCCGCCACACCCGGCCACTTTCATCCTCAAACCTTGGGGGTAAGGCCATGTAGATCTCTTCGTCCAGCTTCCCATGCAAAAATGTATTGTTGACATCCATCTAGTGTAGTTCCCAGTAGTGTTGGGCCACCTGTGAAAGCAGGCCTAAGGACGTGGTCGTGCGTCCAACTGGTGCGAAGGTTTAAGTGAAGTCAATCCCTTCCACATGAGAGAATCCCTTTGCAAACAGTCACGCTTTGTAGCGGTTGACCGTGTTGTCCGGGTTAAGCTTCTTTTGCAAGACCCACTTGGCCTGAACGGCCTTTTGTCCTCGCGGCAGGTCGACAAGGTCGTAAACCCCAATGTTCATCGATGGCCGCCAGCTCAGCCTCGCATGCTGCGCACCAGAGTGCCCCATCGGGACCAGCCAGGGCCTGACGTAGTGTGCAGGGATCTGGCATCACTCCCACTACACTGGGGTCTGGGACCATTGCAGCTCCGCTGCGTGTGGCCAACACATAGCTACAGACGGAGAGCCAACTGCGACCGTAGCCTCTGCGGAGTTGACTGCAAGTCGACGCTCGTGAGCAAGGAGCACGAGGCCTGTATCACATCGAGGGTGGACTTAGGTGAGACTTTGCGCATTGAGGCCTAGGACCCTCGTGCCGGGGTCCCCACTGCACACGCTACGAGTAGGGCGTGGATGAAGGCACCCGCCCTCACCTTGTCGGTATGGTTGTGGTGACGCCGCAATTGGGATAGGAGGTGAACGTGCATCAGGCACCGACAGGACTGGCGACGCGCCTGGTGGTGCCGGTGCGTCGACAAGCGATGACCCGGGTGACTTGTCTAGCGACACAGGTGACACAAGTCGTGACGACACAGATGACACAAGGGCATCTGCCGGTTATGCAGGTGTGGATGACGCAAGCGGCATAAGGGACTCAATAGGTGACGTAGGTGCCGGGAAGGTAGGAGGGGATGACGACACAGGAGACACAAGCGGGAGAGACAATGGAGACAGCGCAGGTGATGTTGACGTCACAGGCGAGTCAACTGGCAGGTGGGACGGTCTAGTAGCGCTCACGGTGATAGGGACATCGTCATTGGTCNGTCAGCCCACTTTCCCCCCCCGTGCAAGGGACCACATCACACCCAGGGGAGTGCAACTCGGGGTTCCACCGACGGGCAGATCACAAAAGGAGAGGCGCTCAAAGAAGTGCGTGTCTCTGGACTTGACAATGTGCCACCGACTGGGGTCCCACAAGCGCCAGGCCTTGGAGCGGGGAGCCATGCCCACAAACACGTAGACGCGACCGCGGGGGGGTGAGAACTTGGACCCCTGTAGTTCCAGTGTGAACTAGACATAGGCAAGGGATCCCCAAACGCTCGTGAGCCGAAGGTCAGCACGACGCATGTACCACAGTTGGTACGGGGTGTGTGTGTTTGGGAGGGGGCCGTGAGGGATCCAGTTCCAGATCCATGTCATGTAGGCCATGCCCTCAAAGGCAAATGCTTCCGGCATACCGCTATCCACCCACATTGAGTGAACCGCAACCTCCATGGTGCGGTTCCAACGCTCAGACACGCCATTTTGTTGGGGCGTGGCGGGGGCGGAGAGGTTGTGAAACACTCCCTCTTCGGCAAAACATCGGTCCCAGTCCCCCATGAAATCATCGTCCCGGTTTGAGCCAAAGTTCTAGAGGGTATGGCCGTACTGGCATTCCGTCATGACAAGCCACGTGCGCACGGCGAGTGGAGCACAGCGTTTCAGGCGTAAGCTAAAGATCCACCGCATGTGGGTGAAATTGTCCGTGATCGTGAGGACATACCGCTCTCTGTCATCTTGGAACTCCATGGGGAGAGGTCCCAAGAGATCAGAGTGAACCAACTCTAGGGGTTTTAAAGCCCTTGAGTCGGACGTGGCATGGTGCATCTTACCTTGGACGCACTATAGGAAATCAGTCTTTGGCGGTGCCTCAATGGACGCTCTGTCAAGACCGAGTACCTGTTGTGTGCGAATCAGACGATTGACAGCATCTAAGTGGTCATGACATAAGTGTCTGTGCAGTAGACGCTGGTGCTCAGGCGACAGTGTACTCGTTATAAACACTCGTGCAACAGGGGATTGAGAGGTGGGGGTGGACACAAGGCAGTTAGAGACATGGTACAAGTCTCCAACTGCCTTGCCATGGAGCACTACTTCAC
>SZWC01012620.1:33610-71659 GCA_023375785.1 Penium margaritaceum | reverse complement strand
CCCCTCCCTCCCCCCCTCGCTCCCTCCATCCCTCCCTGCCTCTCTTACTCTCTCGCTCGCTCACCCGGCGCCACGACCAAGACCGCGCATCACAAGCTGGAGGCAAGGCGCCTTGCTTATTGACTCGCCATTCCCGTGCCGCCGCCACGGTCGGCACTGCCTGCGCCATCCCCCGCTTTCTGCAACGATTGCCTGGTCCGCAGCTGTGCCAGCAGCTGCAGCTTGAGCAACGCCAACACCGAAAACCCCTCGCCCACGCCCAACAGGGTCAGCCGGCACCTCCGAAGGCTCCCTGCAGCACAGCAGAGCGAATGCGGCGGAAGTTGGGAACTTGGGTGAACAGCGGTGGTTACGACACAACATCCGCGGCAAGCGGCGGCGAGACGGCGGAGGGCTGCACCCGCGCATGGAGAGAGAGGAGTGGCGCGGTTGCTTCGCCCCACCTGCTGCATGGCCTCTCCTTACCCCCGCCTCGGCACTCCACCATGCCGGATGGGTCGACGTGGCACTGATGTGGCGGAAAGTAAATGATGTAGATGAACTGACATGTACGTGCTTCTTTGTTGTACAAAAACATCCATGTCACTGTATTCAACCATCCCCGGGCGTACCTCACAACCACCACGATGCCCCCCGTTTTACATCCCTGACGCACACGAGTCCCTACGACTCGCGATTGGGAATTTCTGTTCTTACGTTCATGGCCCACCGCGTAGCAACTTCATAATTTTTACGCTGTTCAACCGAGGGCATTTTGGCCAACTGCTTCGACCTCCGGAGTTCCGTTCCAAAAGTTTCTTGCGACTTTGACCACTTTCCAGAAAGTTTGACAGAAATTTTGCGAACCATGTCCACGTTCTGATAGTTTTCAGTATATTTCTTGACAACGTTCGACTTTCTTAAAAAAGCATCGGGATATTCTCCAAGCCCCCTAACTTCTCAGCAAAGCTTCTCGAATCCACCACTCACAACTCAACCACGCACGCGTCGCTCGGCTCAAGCACTGATGACCCAACTTATGCCTCATTCTCATTCTCAACATTGTACATATGTGCTTGACGCACTCACCACTTGTCATCAAAGTACAATACCTGCTTCGTAAAGATTATCCATTTTTCCCAAACTCCCAAATCGTCCCTTTTCCCGGACTTCATCCTTGTGAACCAGCTATTTTTCGCTTGGCGTAACAGAACACTTCGAATCAGAGCGCAACGGGGCTGGAGGCACAACCAACGCAATTATTACGTGGCGACAACATTGCATAAGTCTTCAACGCATCTCCATCATTCAAGAAGTTACAGAATTTGCGATGACAACAGTGAACGGAGCAAGCGCAACCAATTGAGCAGCAATCCCCACGAGTACTCCGACCATGGCTGATCAGTAGCACGCAAACAAAGATGCTCTTCGAGCGAACCCGGCTGTAATAACAACTTTCTCTGTGAATGGCGCGGCAGCAACGAACTCGACAGCCGATCCGGCGACAGACCCCTCGGGCCCGGCAAACCCCTCGCCTATGCTGCAGCCCGTTGAGTCGACACCTAGCACAATGGGAAGCATCAACCGACATGCACGAATCAATGAAGACATTTACCAGGAATTGTTGGGACTTGAGGGCCTCAACATCCATCTGCTCAAACAGCTCAGCGCGACGGTGGAGGAGCTTCGAGTTTCTCTTGCACGTGGGGCAATACTCACCGAGAGAAATTTGCAACTCTGGAGAGAACCCTATATTCGACCGACAAAACCTGAGCCCTTCAATCTCGCAAACTCCAAGGGACCGACGGTTAGGATGTAGCGGACGATTTTGGTGATAAACTTCACTGATGTTATGTCAAAAATGACAAAAACAAGATTCACCTCGTGGCCTCGCTCTTGCGTGGCACAACTTTCAGATGGTGGTCCGATTTAAAGCCCACCCAACGACAGTAGGAGACCTGCGGGACTACATCAACGGCTCTCGCGATCGCTCTCACATCGTCGAACGCAGGTGCACTACCTCTCAAGTAGATCAATCCGATGTGGCACAACTCTCTCACGCGCTACACTTACATTGGGAAGCTGAAGGGGAAGTCTCACGCACGTAGTAGACTCCAACGTTTGCATTAGTTGTCCAACGTGGGTGAATACACTCCCAATTTTTGTGAAATCATCATCAGTAGAGACCTTCTCCCCTATGAACTATGTTTCTACTACAATGCCCTCAAAAAAGATATTTGGTGAGCAATCACCACTCTTGGCAACCAAGACGACCTTCTACAAATCATCGCAACAGTCGAACGCATTGATAGCGCTGCATATAACACTCAGATGCATGAATCCAATAGTTGGCGACCCCAAGACCACAATCCTTATCATGGCCGAGGAAAGTTGCAGTCGATAGAAATCTTGTCTCCAATCAAAATCATTACCGTCAATCAGCATGATCAACGGTTGTGCCGGACTTGTGAAAAACAGGTCATATTCCGCGCAGCTGCCGAAAGCAACAACATCAAACCAAAAAGGGGGAAAATCGCTGAAAACAAGTGAGGAGTGGGGAAACGACAGAGGGCAAGAATACACAAAGCGACTCCTATCCGGTCGGAAAAATCTATGCCGACCGATCTCCCATCTGAGCGGCTCACATTGTCGTAGACGAGGGTTCTAGATCACAAAATTTAACGAGGGGTACGAGGACAACCAATCAGCGATACTACTACAAGTGCAATCAAGGGGTTGTAAAAGTTGCATAACTGTATCGGCACTATTGGAGGGAGGAGCTTCTCATAGTTTTGTCAAGAATGACATGGTTCAGAAGCAGGGTTTACAGACCGAAATAGGAGTGTTTGAAGGAAAAACCGTCGACAGACGCCTGCAGATCCATCAACTTCGAGAACCACTCTAACCGCAAATTGGAGAACAGCACGACGTAACGGTCTGGAGGACTTGCCCAATGGGCGACCATTAAATCATCCTTGGATGAGATTGTCGTTACTGGCACAATCCGCAAGTTGATTGGTGTAGTAGAGCAGTTTACGTCAACATTAATGGCAAGAAGCAACACCTACCTTTCGTCGAGCGATCCACGACGTAATAGGGACTACCAAGACAAGCAGAGGAAGTTGCAGTAGTCATAAAACTCCAACCAAAATCTTTGGACGTGGCCAAGCGTTACCTGAAGCGCGGAGTCCAAGCATGGATTATCCACGTAGAGGCAGGAGAAGCAAAAGAAATCATAGCTGCCAAAGCAATGTCAACAGCCTCGACACCTAAGAAGTTTGTAGTAAAACATAAAGCATTTGTGGAGCTCATTGAGGAGTCCGAAGAGGTTTTTCTTGATGAACTACCCCAAGAGCTACCACCGCAAGGCAAGATCGAGCATCAGATAGACCTGAAGCCAGCCTGCAGACCAACGTGAAGGAGACCTATCGGATGAGCGACCACGAGCTTACCGAACTCAAGAATTAGCTTGTTGAGATGCTCAGGTATGGGTTCATCCGACCCTCTAGATCACCCTACACAGTTCTACTATTTCTTGTGAAAAAGGAAACGGGAGAATTTTGGATGTGTGGAATATCAAGCGTTGAACAACATTACCATAGAAAACTGCTACCTCCTTCCAATAGCAAATGAAATTTTCAACCAACTCCGTGGAGAAAGAGTTTTTCGCAAAATCGGCATACACAGCGGCTATCACCAGATCCACATATCTGATAAGGACGTCAAGAAGACAACATTCTACACGAGATAGGGACACTTTGAGTTCACAATCATGCTGTTTGGACTCACGAATGTCCTTATAACATTTGTGGCAGCGATGAACAACATTCTCTGCCCGTACCTCGACCACTTTGTCTTCGTGTAATTCAATGACATCCTAGCATACAACAGCATCCCGGAAGAGCGCAATGGACATCTTAGAAACCTTCTCGAGATTTTACAAAAAAGAGAAATTCTTTAGAAGAATCTCGAAGTTTGACTTCAGTTACCGTTTGATCAAGTTTTTGGGCCACATCATCAGCGACGGGCAGATCGCCATGGACTGGAAAAAAGTGGAGACGGTCGCTGATTGGCCGACACCCACGAATGTCCATGACGTCCAAGTAATGTTGGGTTTCTGCAACTACTTCTGCCGATTCGTAAAGGACCATGCACTAGTGCCAGCGCCACTCTTTGATCTAACCCAGAAAACAATAGAATGGAATTGGGGGGACAACGAACAGGAAGCATTTAACTCTTTGAGAAAATCCATGACGTCGTCTTCAGCCTTATGACTGGTAGATCTAGTAGTGGATTACGTGATGGCCACCGATGAGTCCGATCAAGCCACTGGAGCCATTCTCCTCCAAGACAAAAGCAGTGGAGAAAAACCGATTGCGTACATGTCAAAAGAACTATGAGGGCCGGAACTGAATTACGCGGTGTACAAGAAGGAGCTGCTTGTAGTCTTGCATGTATTCAAAACATGGTAGTGCTACTTGAAATGTGACGATGCATCATTCGCACCAACCATCACGTCCTGAAAGATCTAAAGACCCAGCCAAATTCAAGCCATGGAAATATTTCATGGATAGAGGTCCTCGATTCCAACTTCGACTACACATCGAGTACCGGCCTGGAAAAACAATTCCGACAGATGCTCTAAGTCGGCAACCACACTGAAAGGCTGAGATCATCATATTTTCCTGTTGAACGGGACCCGTACCTCGTGGCATTGTTCGAGAAGGATCACAATGAGTTTGGCTGGTATGAATACAAAAAGTTTTGGTTCAACGACCCCTACTGGCAACAGCATTTTACTCGCCTTGTCGTTGCTCCTCCAAACGAGGAAGTACAACAGATGTTATTGGAGGAATACCAGGACACCGGTCTAGGTGGACACTTCAGCGAGGACATGACGCTAAAAAATCTCGTAAAGTGTGACTGGTGGGACAAGATGCAGACCAATGTGGAAGCATTCTACAAATAGTGTGACACTTGTCAGAGGCAATGATCTCGTTGCACGCGGCCATCTTGTTTGCTTCAACTCCTACCCGTTGGGATTGAACTGTGGAACAATATCACAATGGATTTCGTAACCGGACCGTATGCAACTCCCAAGGGATATGACACCATCATTTCTGTGATCGACAGCTTTTCTAGAATGTCGCATTTCTACCTGACGACAACCACCGTCACCACAGAAGGGAAAGCGTGGTTGTTTCTCAATCAAACCATATGGATGCAAGGAGTGCCATGCACTATCATCAGCGATGGAGATGGGTGCTTCACTAGTCATTTTTTGCACGAACTAATGACACGCTACGGCAGTCGGATCCAACTATCAACGGCGTTCCATCCTAAGACTGATGGACAAACCAAGCGAACCAATGAGACGCTCGAATAACTTCTCCGAACTTTATGCGAGCCACATGGCACTAACCGGGGAGCGAAACTGCAGACCACCAAACTCGCATACAACTCCGCCACTTAAACTGCAATTGAAAAAACATTATTTGAGATGGTGTACGAAAAACTTCTTGCCACACCAGCTGGTGTGCACTGTCAAATCAATATTTCCACGGTTGAAATTCACTGTGAGGACTTCATAAGAATCTCAGAGGAAACACGGCAAACCATCGGGAAAATGTATGGAGCTATGAAGCGGGCAGCCAATCAACAGCGCAACGATGGTGTGTTCAGCACTTGCAATCGCCTCCTCGTCTGACTCCAAGGACGAGACTTTGCGAAGCTCAAACCCTGGTTGTTGGGACCATTTGAGGTCGACCAAATGCAAATCCCACTCGTTGCTTATCTTCGCCACCCTAAAATCATGGCAATTCATCTTGTCTTCCACATTAGCAAGCTCAAGCATTCCCAGGACCCCAACACAAACTTCCCCGGCCGAGACGTTACACTCCCACCTCCTGTACAAGTGGACAGGGATACGGAGTATCCAATCGAAGATATCCTCAGACATCAATACCATAGCCAAATGACCAAGTATCTGGTCAATTGGCACGGATACGACACCGCAAAAAATGGCTAAATGGCTGGGAGTACTATGAAAACCTCTAGGACATCACTTATTTGATTGACGGCCACAATTGTTGTCACTAGCCTATGTCTGCTAGTGCGCTGGGATGTCGCGGCTAAAAGGGAGGAGGGGTCTTTTGTCCTTGGCATACACGAGTTCCTATAACTCGTGAGTGGGGATTTTTGTTATTACATTAATTGCCCATCTTGCAGCGACTTGAGGATGTTTACACCGTCTGGTCGAAGGTATCTTTGCCAAATGTACCGACCTCCAATGTTCCGTTCCAAGAGTTTGTGACAAATTTGACCCCTTTCCAAAACGGTCGACAGACGTTTCGCGAACCATATAGACATTTGGATATCGTTTGGTCATCTTCTCAATGACACTTGACTTTTACAAAGAAGCATTGTGATATTCTCGAAGCCCCCCGACTTCTCGACAGAGCTTCTTGAATTCACCAGTCACTACAGGATCTCGCACGTGTCGCTCATTCAAACCTTGATGACCGGAATTATATCTCAGTCTCATTCTCTACATTGTATATAGGTACTTGTCGCATTCGACACCTGTCATCGAAGTAGACTTATTGCTTAATGCAAATCATCCACTCGTCCCAAAATCCCAAATCAACTTTTTTCCCCGCACCTCATCCCTTTGAACCATTTACATTGTGCTTGGCGCAACACCCCGCTCACATGAAACACCGAGTGGAACGTGGGTAGTGCATAGGGGTAAGTTCGGGAACAGTAGACGGTTTGAGGAATTAATACAAATAGATAATTTGTATGAAGCAACAAGTGTACTATGATGCATGTCTAGTGTATTTATACAATAACAAAAATCACAATGAGACATATGTTCGATCTTCGGCGCATGAGCCGAGCAACATATGCAATTTCGCACCATGAGTGGTCGCTTCCCAAACCTCTCCCGAGAAGAAGGGAGGGTTCGACAACATTAAGGCACGATTTTAGAAAAGGCCAGCACTGTCAAGAAGTCGACTAAACACTGTAGAAACATTAATACGGTTTGGAATACCTCTGTTGACCATTGTAGAAAATGGTCGAAGTTGTCAAAACCTTTACAAAAAGAACACTGGAGGTCGAGGCATGTGGCCAAAATGCCCTTGGCCGATTGGCATAAAAGTCATGAGGTGGACGCACAGTGGGCCACAAAAAAAACACAAATGTCCACTCATGTTGTTTTGGTACTTGTGTATTTCTAGGATATAGCACTTCACCTCCATTTTCCCAACATCCTGGCGCGTATGTAGACGTAGGCTGAAGATGACAATGCTATTGTGATTTGCATGCGCATTGTCTTATTGATCTAGTATGTGACCTCTTGGCTGGTGTACATGCTCGTGCAGATGGCTGACTCGGCAGACGTTGATGTCAGTTGACATTGAGTGATGGAGGAGATGTTCCACCAGTTTTAGAGACGTGGCTCTTATCTCCTTGTGTGGAGTCTTCCACTTGGTAGCATTGCGCACCTAGCTCTATCGACTGCAGCCACCAACATTCATGCGACAGATAGTCATGGACAATAGCACCTTGTAGGAAGTATTCTGCCTAGACTTAGGTAACCATAACTCTCGTGTGCGATTTTTCTAGTTGATTCCAACTTCCCGACTGCATTCGCAGCGTACATATGTTGGGTTTGTCAAGTTTTCAGGAAAAACAAATGACGTCCGGGTTTGGGGCTATCATTCCTTTGGCAGGGCTCACTGAGAACGTATCACATACCAAAAATTAGGGTATTTCTATGATTGGCTGGTAGACTAAGAAACAAGCCTCCTACAGGTAATGGTCCTGGTTAGTGTGGGAGGGGTCTCACACCACACTTCATTCTTGCTGTCAACTCAGTTATTACTCACTTTCAGCTATCATTTTGGCACTGAGCCTTGAGTGCAAGTTTTCCCTCTCACAACTGAGTAGCCATCGCTACTCAGGCACTAATTTTGGACGTAGAAGACCACACACTTCAGTCCAAGTGCATGAGGCAACACAAAATTGTATTATCCAGACTAGCGCAACATCGTTTCCTTCTTGGTATCAGCGCCATAGCCTAGTAGCTGCAGCAGAATGAGAAGCAGTAGTGGCTTATAGGTGTCAATCAACGTTTGTGAACCCCCATACGAGCTTCTTCAGGGGAAACTCTATGGATTATTCTTGGCAAAGTAAGCCTCGACTGTGGCGGCATAAAAATGCTCCCAATGCAGGAGAAATGCTGGTGAAATATTTTTTGCGACATTGACCCCACAATGGTGGTAGCGTAGGCAGTCATGCGGCAGATGTAAAGGAGCACAATACCAATGGTGGAGCCAACACACGTGGCACTGCACCACCACGGAGCAAGGAGCTGGCTTTGCTGCATCCTATTTTATGCTTAATCTACCCCTCCTCAAAATGTGTAACCAATGTAATCTCTTGGCCGGATGCAGCCACGTCAGCAGCTCTGGGATCAACCTACGCCACACCAGGAAACCGGCAAGATCCCAAAAAATGAACAAAGAATTCTCATACTCACGCTCGCTCGCTGTCTACCGCATGGGAGGAGCAGCAACGGAATAACAGAAACAGGGCGTAGCAGCAGCATTAGAAGCAATGTAGTTGTTGGATCAGCTCGCAGATATAGCCACAGCATTGCATTTATGAAGCCACAGCAGTAGCAACAACAACAGTAGAAGCAGAAGAAGCAATAGTAGTGGTAACAACAATAGCGACAGTAGTAGGAACAGAAGCAGAAGGACCAGCGGCAACAGCAGCAATAGCAACCGCAGCAACAACCCCCAACAATTGTAGTAGGAGTACGCACTAGTTGCACCAGCAGCAACATCACGCGGCGGCAAGAGTAACTCGGTGGCGACTACAGTGGCAATCACAGTAGGTGCGATTGAAGCTGCACAAGCTTCCGCGCAGCTCCGACAGGCTCCCTATCACTAACCATCACCAAAGAAAGTAAAACGATTGGATGTAATATTGGATTCCTCATACGGGGTAGCTGATAACTTGTGGGGTAGTTTCAAAGGAAAAGAACACAACATAAAGGTTCTTTTTCCTCCTGGTTTCAACTTTTCCAGAGATTGTTTTGGACAACCTTTGCTGTCCCCAAGTAGCAGACACAGTCTTAGGCTACATCCACTGCCCGGTACCATGGCTAGACCTGGTACTACTAGTGCAACATAGTCAACCTTTGCTAGTGCAACACCACCATGTGACCGGGTTGTCGCTCTTCAGTAGTAGGCTGACGACTTGCGCAACCTCGTAGCCATGTTATAGTATACTCAGACGGTTACATCCACTCAGCCACCTCGCCTCACCCAGACTAGTCTCACGGTCTCTACTGTAGTAGATGCAGTAGCTTAGCAGTAGCAGCAGCAGTCTGTCTCTATTTCCCTAGGACCTTTAGGCAGTGGAGCCAGTACACAGTGTAGACCAAAGGAATTTGACTCACCACCATCCCACCTTGAGATGGGACGGTTTACGTTTTGGTAGTTTTCATTTTGCCTATGGACTGAAGATGAGGATTTCCGGCCCTACTACACCCTGAGGTACAACTCATCCATCCCTGAGCAGTTGTTTGAGGCAGGCCTAGCAGCTAAGACCCTCGTCTTTGCCGCACCAAAGAGTGATCGCACTGACTTCAAACCCTTGAATAGTGATCCTACTGCCGCCATGGACCTTAACACCTGTGAAGCATGGAGCACCCTCACATTTCCATCATATGATTCTAGCTAGGCCATCTTCAGTCGCCTTCTCAGGAGCTTCAACGACCTCAAGATGGGTGATTTTGAGTCTTTCACTGCCTATTCACGCCGCGTGTAGGATCTTCTTCGTCAGCACGGCAAGGCTGGTCCGCCTTTGCTGGCTGCTCTCCTCACCATCTAGAACAGTGTAACTCCCAACTATGCGAAGAACAACGTAATTCCTCTTTGAATTTGACCTCAAGATCTTGGAGGCCGTGTTGTCCCACGATAATCTGATGTCCTGGGTCTATTCATAGTTCTTGAATGGGAAAAAGGCAATTCATGACACTCGCCTGCAGCATGGAGAGACAGAGACATTAGAAGTAGTCAGCTCTGCCTCTCTTACGCATCTATCATTTGGGACCCCTGGTGCCACCGGAGCCACAAGTGGTGCTGATCACGGCAAGGGATGGCGTAGGAAGAAGGGGAAGGGCAAGACCCAGCAGCCATCCAACAACAACTCCTCTCATGGAAGCTCTCTTGCCTGCCACACTTGTGGCCAGCCAGGTCTTTGCTGGTACACCTGTCCATCACCCACTGACAAGTCCCGTGTTGTTAGCGCCATGCGTCGCAAGCTTGAGCAATGCCTTTGTACCGCTGTAGCTACCACCGCCTCTCCTATTGGTACTTCCTCTACTTTCTCAGCAGCCGCATCCTCTGCCGGCACTGCAGCTGTTATGACTGAATACCCTACTTAACTTGGATTTCGATATTAACCTTTCTTTGTGTGTGAAACTTTCGAAATGGTGGTTTGTAAAATTTTAAAGATGCATAACGTATTTGGAATCTATGATGGTTGAAATCATGGGTTCACTTCACCTTTTTGTTCTTTTTGCATTCCATTGAGTGTGTGCTTGTTGCATACATTATTTTCCACACGCTTTACTTCTTTGTCTCTCACACATTTCATACAAATCACAGCTTTTGTCCTCATCAACATTAATGCAAGATCGTAAGACGTGTGCACACACACGTGAAAAGTACATTGACTGCGAGAGAGAATAAACTACAACATCGTCCTCTTTAGGCACATCAGTGTGGAACAATGCTTTGCCTACAAATGGGGTTGCTTCCTTCTAGAATTCAGGGTCAAAGACGTGGGAAGTTGGCATAGGCCCACACGTTTTTGACCACGGTTTCAGCAACGCGGACGTACAGCCAAGCCGCATTCTGCCTCCTTCACCACCTGTATCCTTGGCTGCATGCTCCCTCCCTCGTGTGACCTGTCCGCACCCCACTGTGAGAAGAGCTCTTCAAGTTTGTTCTTCAGCACACGGACGAGTCTGACATTCACTGGCTGTGTTTTTTGTGTACATCCCAGTGGGATGTACACCATGTGCATGTATGGAAAATTGTTTCCTAGCCACTCTTGGAAGGATCTGCTACACCGTGGACGCCAAGTGTCAAATACAAGGAGCACGTTCGCCTCACCCTAATGGACATTCAAAGCACGGCAGTTTTTTTTTGTAGTTGGAATAGACGATGTTCCTGACCCAGTCACGTGTCGTGTCCGCGTTAGCCTAGTGGGTGGACTTGTTATTCAGATGACACCCCTCTTTGATGAGTTTGTCCGTGTGAAGGTCATGAGGCAGGCAACGGGCAGTCTTGACTCGATAAACAAGTTGCATCGGGAGTAGCTCTCCTGTCATTGATGATGTCACCACGGCTATAATCGTACACTTATCTTCCATGCCCACAAGTCCAACTTCATCATGCCCGCTTGGTGCAAAGGTGTGCGTCACGCTTGACATAAGCTGAATGCTGGTGTGATCGGCATTCACAACAAGAAACGGAACCACTCCATAAAGTTTCACCATGCTCAGTGCTCGATGGTGCATGGTGTGCACCAGCTCCTCCTAGTTTGGAGGCAGTTGTGGCTGAGCGCCATGACCAGCCAAGCTCATTGTGCATGATCTTGTGGACCCATGTCCGCAAGAAGGCATGTATGCCCATCTCCACAAGCTTGACTGGTGTGTGCAGTGTGATGATACCACGAATCTTGTGGCGGATGAGCTTCATGTTGAGGGCTCGCCCGGTGCATAACACAGCTTCAAGCCTTGTTTAAATCTCCTGCATGATGTCCACCTTGTCCGCGAGCCATGCACGTTTTCCATAGCTTCCATGTTTCCACTTTTGGTTGGAGATGGGTGTCGATGGTACAACAGCAATGAAAGCAATGACAGCTACCTTGTACTACTGCTTCAGGACCCCTTTCTCTCCTCTTTGAACCAACCCTTAATAGAACTTGGCAATAGACAGTCCATTACGGAGTACTTGTAAGGGGTAACAAAGGCACGCTTGAAGTGCTGCACTACGGAGTTGATTGACAAATGTGACTTCACGGCTTTGTAGATGGTAGTGAAATGCCCACTGGAGAACCAATCACAGTAGGGCCCACATTTTTTGCAAGAGGAACCGGTCGAGGGCGTCGTCTGTGTTGTGGTCGACTACAAGAGCAAAAATTTGACACACTCAGTTTGAGTTGAGTCATCCAAACTCTGCTCTTCATTGCTCTCAGAAGTAGTAGATTCATTGCCGGTTTGTTGAACTGGTGCTGATGGTTTGTGGCCGAAATCAGGGCTGGGATGTGGGATGCTTCCAGAGGGCAGCAGTTCAGCGTTGATGATGATGGATGCAAAACGGGTCCTGCCATGGTATGGTGGCTTCTCCTTCTACTTCTCCAGGGAGAAGGCCTTCCTATTGCCCTGTTTTGCAGTGGTAGGGCACTTCCGTATGGTCTCGGAGGTTACATAGACAGCCACAGAGTCAGGATGAGATGGTGATGCATCAGGATCCTCACTTTCTATAAGAAGATGAGAAGGACCGGCACCAAGGCTATAGTTCCACATGCGTGGAGCTATAAGAGTGCATGTTGTCGCATCATTGTCATTGTGAATGCGCTCCCTTGGCTCGCAATAGACAAGCGCGATGGTTGAGGGGGGGGACAGTGGAGACGGGAGTGGAGGCGCACTGGGATGGATCACCAAGTACCCACATGGAGAGGGTGCAAGTGATACCTCAAAGTCATCAAAGGACAGAGGAAGATGCTACTGGCCACTTGGACACTCTTGCACAGGGTGGAGGTCCATGCTTGGTGGCTTGGACAAGGTGACGGATACGCTCCTCTTGAGTACCTTTGCTGAGGAAATGGTCCATCGTGGATGCTTGGGTGAGGGATGTAGAGGGTGAATATTACTGACTGCTCAAGGCGAGGTCGATAGCACATTTGTGGCATACATGGAGTAGCCCAGATGGGTGCCGGACGAGCCACTAGTGTGTTGAAATCGTTGAAGCTGGGAGCAAGCGTGCACTGCCGAACCTACAATGGAGGGTAACACATCCGTTCAAGTTTTTGAACCAAAATGTGAGATCTGTCAACTCGACAAAAGCGATATTGAACACGACTCAACGTCAAATTCAAGGTATAATCCCTAAACATATAAATAAACTACTGATGTACCCAAATTCATTACAAAACATCAAAGGCCTGAACGAATAAGTTATGCAACTACTCATTCAACAAAATCCAAGTTAAGTAGGGTACGCGACTCCTCCCATGCCTTCTGTCGAGCATGTATATACATGGACTTTGTATCTGGCATGGTCACCTCAGGTGTTGCAATGCAGCTATACCTTAGCTACTCCTTCCGACATGGCCACGCCATACTACCTCCCAAATCCTAGGCCTCGGCTCGCGAGAACAAGCTCAAGAATTTCATTACGCACTGCCTCGGCTTCCCTCCTTGTCATTCCTAGAGAAGCACAAGTTGTATGTGTGCTTGTTGTCAGACTCGGATCGCATTCCGCAATGATCCTCCTGTGGATGACCATTATGTTCCCATCCTCATCTTGGATGATGTTGCATGGCTTGATAACTGGCAGGCACACTTTACATCTTAATCTCATGAGTAGCACCCGTTGCCTGTGTCATGTCAGGTCGGTCAGTGTGACGTAACCACGTCTGCACGTAATCCTGATGGTATCTGGATCATCGACTCCGATGCTACGCATCACATGACGTCTTATTGACAAGCGTTCAGTATGCTTGGCCCAGTGGGTGTTGTCTAGAGTGTTCGGACTAGGTCCCACCAAATGCATGATGTTCCTAGTGTTGGTGTCGTACGCCTCTGTCTCACGATGTCTACGTGACCGATGTGTATGTGCCAGGTCTAGAGCTCAACCTTCAGTCTTTCACTACTCTTAACTGCAAAAGCATGAATGTTCTACACTTTTGCAGCATTATCACATTCACTCTATGTCGATGTGGACGTGTGATGTTGTATGTATTGTCTCCTGATAGCTTGTGGTATGTCACTTGTTTATGTTTTGTATCCTCACCCCTGTCTTTACAGAGGACACACGACTTTTTCACGAGAGCTCTAGCCCTACAGTAGACTCATCTCCTGCATCATTGCCTTTTCCACAAACACATATCTGCCGTTCAGACCATGCTTCACACGCAGCCTGTCCATGGCCTCAATCCAGCCACCTTCCACTTGCCTTACAAAACTGAGTAAATCCATTTTACTCAGGAAAATATGCATAGGTCCTCTTCTCCTATGTCCTCTTCTCGAGCCTCCCATCCGGTTGCGTTGGTCCACTCTGACCTCGTGGGTCCTTTACATGTTGAGTCTATTGCGGAGCTTGGTTGTTGCGTGCTCACGCTCACTCACAACAACTCTTGCTTTTGGTGGGTTTTTTGCCTCTAGCAGAAGGATGAGACTGCGGCTATGATTCATGATTTGCTTCTTGCCACAAAGCACAAGTGTGGTCGTCCACTTTGCTGCCTCCGCTTTGACCGAGGTCGTGATTTTGTGGGAGAGGTAGATGCTTTCCTCAGGAGCCGATGCGGTAGACATGAGATCGCTGCGCCTTACTCTATAGAGTAGAGTAGTGTTTTTGAGTGGTGGAACCGCAACATGGCTGATGCGGTCCGAACTATGTGCATTGATTCAGGTCTCTCTGAGGGCATTTTTTTCGAGGTCATGTCGTAAATGACTTGGATTTAAAACAAGGTTCTCCATCGTCCCTTGCCCTGTCCCGTCACCACCTACTTCTCTTGGTGTGGACAGAGCACAGATCTTTGTCCTATGTCCATTTGGGATTGTGTTGCAAGTGTCTGGCTCCTGGAGGATGAATGGGATAGCAAATTGGCTCCCCGTGGTTGTCTCTGCACCTTTCTTAAGGTGACTCATTATTTAAAGACTTGGTGTTCTGGGGCCCTGTTTGGAACCGTATCATTGGCAATACACTAGACAACTACAGCCCGGCTCGTAGCCAAGGGCTTTGCACAGGTACCACCAGCCACCAGCCATGCGCTCTTTTGCATGGTTGCACAACATGACTGGGAGCTTCACCAGATGGACGTGAGCAATTATTTCTTGCATGACACTCTCGATGGTGACGAGCTCTACATGGCCCAGGCCCCTGGATTTGAAGATATTACAGGTCGTATCTTGCAATTGCGGAAGGCCTTATATGGCCTGAAACATTCACCTATGTGCTGGAACACAGAGATCAGTCGCACCCTCTTAAAGGGTGACTTGGTGCGCGTCACTGCAAATCCATCCCAATTCTTCATCCCATTTGGGACCACCCTTGTCACTGTGCTCGTATCATCTATGTAGATAATCTGCTCATTGCAAAGCCTGAACTTGCCGCTGTCAAGCAAGTGAAGGATCTATTGTAGTCCAGTTACAAGGTGAAGGACCTATCACACCATACGAGCTGTGGTTTGACCATCACATTGATTCCCATCTTGCTTGCGTCTAGGGATGTTTAGCCTACATCTTGTGCACCAAGGACCAACAGGAGTCCAATGTTGCACCTCATAATCGCATATGTGCTTTCTCCAGCATCTCCTTGCAATCAAGGGCCTAGCGGTTTTTGGGACCCTGGTCGTCATTGCATTGTCGAGTCTTTTGATGCTCTCTTCTTTGAGGCTCTCACCTACTGTGAACTGTCCAACACTTTGTTGCTGGTCGTGGACTACGTTCCCACCTGTGCTGCTTCTTGACAAGTGGAGGAGTTTAGTCCTACGGATGTGTCCGTCCGGGAATCCTCACCTGTGGTACGGTCTCCGGCTGGTGACGATCCACTCACCTTGGTTTTGGGTCCACTAGCCTCATCAGTTCCCTCTGGTACACTTGATCATGTACCGGTATCAGTCCCCTTTGGCAAACCTGATCTTGTACAGGTGTTAGACCCCTCTGGCACTCCTAATCCTATACCAGCGTCAGTTCCCTCTGGCACACCTGATCTTATGCCATCATCAGGTCCTTCTAGCACACCTAATCCCATGTCAGCGATAGTTCTCTCAATCACATCTGGTCCAGTGCCTATGTCTGCTTCCTCTGGTACATGTGGTCTTGCACTGGTGAAAGTATCTCTATTGACGCCATTCAATGACTCTCCTGTACCATCTCCCCCTCCCTCTAAGTCCACAGCCTCTGCAGTTGTGGTGCAGCTGCCTGCTATGCAACCAAATTAAGCACGTCAACATCACGCTACACTCGCAAGCCCGGTGGCCGTCTTTGACCACTGGCCTCTAAGGTGCAACACATGGCTTATTTGGTGCCTTGAAGCTTGACTCTCAATGTTCAGAGTGATGAGCCTAGCACAGAAGTCCTTAGCTTGAATGTCCACGCGGATTGCACAGAGGTACATTGAGCATACCCTGTAGGCCACAAGTTGGTCTCTCGTCAGTTCTCGGTGGCTTGCGATTTCCTAACTGATCTTGTCCTGGACAGGACAAGTCTAGAGGCATACATTTGAGCTCTCCCTCGATGGCGCCTGATCTAGGCACATGAAAGGAGGCTTTTCTGGCTAAGGATATAAAGCTGAGTCATGCAACCTTTGGGGATGGGCTGAGAGACATCTCTGACCACGTAGTCTACCTGCTTGTTGACCTCCCATCAGGGCGGGAGGCCCCACAGGCCTTGTAGGTCATTCTCAAGAAGGTGAAACCTGATGAATCATTGGATCGCTACAAGTCGCGCTTGATGGCCGAGGGGTACTCACAGGTTGAGGGTATGGATTTCACTGACACGCATCTATTTGTTGTATGACCACTGCTTATGGGTTGTTCAATGTCGTTACCCACCATGATTGGGAGCTACACTAGATGGATGTGAACGATGTGGTCCTCCACGATACTCTAGAGGAGAACATCTACATGGTTCAACCACCACGTTTTCAGGTCGGTACAAGGACTTGTACGGCCTGAAGTAATCATCACGGTGTTGGAACGTGGAGATCACTGGCACATTGATACGTGTCGATTACATGCAGAGTGATGCTAACCCATCCCTCTTCCTTAGAAACACAGTTCATACCCTCACCTTCATCCTAGTCTATGTGGATGACATCCTGATTGACTCTCCTTTGATGGAGGGTGCGAAGGAGGCCAAGGTAGTCCTTCAAGGTGCCAATAGGCTTAAGGATCGTGGTCCTACAACTGCATTCCTTGGGATGGAGATCGTATGTAACCTTCAGCAGCAGACACTCTTGCTGCATTAGGCACGTTATGCCCAAATTGTTGGGGAGTAGTTTCTTGACCTCCTTAGCGGTGTCCATAGCCTTTACCCCTATCACACCTTATGGGTAGGATGCCCTGAAGGTGGATGATCCAGTACAGCAAAGGCAGACAATGGACATAATCTTGCACTTGTATCTCATTGGCTCTCTGATGTACTTGTGACTTGTGATTCCACGACCACACAACCCAATGGTGCCTTTCTTATCAACCTCCTTACACAGTTTGCACAGTGTCCTCTGGCAAGATCCCTTCACATGGCGGTGCGAGTGGTATGGTATGTGGTTTTGACATTGTTCCTTGGACTTCACTTCTGACGGTAGTGTTTGGTGGTAGTTGACGGCTACACAAACATCGACTGGGCCTCGACTCTAGATGGCAACAGTCAAACATGCTACGTATTCCTACTAGATGGTACCGCTATGCTGTGCCATAGCGACAAGCAATAATGCATTGCATGTAGATCCTCAGAGTCTAAGTATGTTGTATTGGGGATTGGGGACACTGAGTTGGTGTGCTTGCAACATCTTTCTTGAGTTGTGTAAGCCAGTTCCTTGCATCATTATGTTTTGTGAGAACCAGAGTGCTCTTGCCATTTCTGAAAATTCCGGTGTGTTTCATGCACGCACGAAGCACATTGCTATTATGCATCGTTTTGTGTGTGATCTTGTGGAACAACAAAAGATCTTCGTCATCTGGATCGGCACAGACATGTAGGAGGCTGGCTTCCTGACCAAGACACTGGCATACAAAAATTTCATGGTGGCCACTCATTTCGTCGGGCTTTGCCCCTTGCTTTGAGAGTGCCTTGCAGTGGGGTGTGTTAGTATGGACTATTGAGCATCTCATCGCACACCTTTGTCACTTCTGCACATGTATTGATATGCCTATCATCAGTTCATGGGAGAGTGTCGTGATGCAAGCCGTCCCCGTCTGTCTATGTAGATTTTTGTGACTGCTCGGTCATGATCATGCTCGTGAACATGCCTAATGCCGACCTAGATGGCCTCAGAGTACTAAAGGGCATTGATCACACCCATAGTAGCTCATAGAATGCTGGTACGACATCGCAGATGCTTGCTTGGGTGCTCCATAGTGTTTTTGCGATTGCTAGATTTTTCTTTGTGGACTAGCTCTTGAATTCAATCTACATGTTTTGTAATTTCTGTCATCCGAATAGTGTTGGACCTGTTTTTGTGACCAGCAACATTGTTTGAATTTAGATTCTATATCTCAGGTTTAAGACGGTGTTGTGTTTAAATAGCTTTGCATAGAATTATGGCCAAAACAGTGGTCTTGGGCTAGTTTTAGGACAAACTGGTACTATCATGTGCGCCACCCGCCGTGCGCTATTGGAGGTACTGATGTTGTGTACTTGTCAGTGGCCATTTCTCTCAACAATACAAAGTTGTTGCAGTTCATGGGGCAATGAAGCTTCCTAGTAGTTTACAGAGAATTGCTTGTTGGGCTCATGGTAGTGCTTGATCTTGCTATTGTAGACAACAGGATGGATCTCCGTAATGTTTGGCAGGTAAATTTGAGCGACGCCATGGGTTTGCATTTGTTTGATGTCAAACGGTCCCAATCACTTGTATTTGAGTTTGACAAATTCATGTTCATGGAATTTGATATTTTTCAAACTAAGGACAACTCGGTCAACAATGACATGTTGAACACGTCATCGTTGTGATGCTGGTCTACTCCCCGCTTCATAGTTGATTCTATCTTTGCAAAAAAAAATTGTCATTCTTCCCAAATGCTGGAGAAATCATGCTGGTGGATGGCAATTACGGGAATATTGCTTTGGCTGCATCTTGTGTCACCAGCTTCTTGGCCGTCTTGTCATCAACAAAGTTTCCACTTGGACCAATGTTGTGGCACTCCTCCAAAAGAATCCATCACAACTCCTCGCTTTGTGGCATGACGACCTGGCGAGTTCCGGTCTGCATAGTTTTTATGACGTGTACGTGACCGGCTGTTCTTCAGTGTCATAGTAAAGGAGAAGAACACCTCTGATTTCTTGACAGAATGCATCGGTGGCCATGACATAGCCCACCATTGGATCTGCTAACAGGAGGGCTGGCACTGATGTTAGAACGATTCTCAAGAGTTTCACAATTCCTGGTCATTGTCTTCCCAACTCCACTTTGTGGTTTTACAAGTAAGATCAGAGAGAGGTGCAAACACACGAGCATAGTCCTTTATGAATTAACGGTAGTATTTGTAAAATCCTAGAAACACTCGGGCTTCCTGAACGTGGTTGGTGTTGGTCAATCTTTGACAGCCTTTACAGTTTTTTAGTCCATGGTGATCCATCCGCCACCGATGATGCGGCTCTGAAAATTGGATTGAACAATGACTGAAGTTGCATGTTAAGAGTATTTCATTAAAAAAACTGCTTTTGTAAGGTACATGCAAAATGATTGTTCATCACTGCCATGAATGTCGCGAGGATGTAACTGTGAACTCAAAGTGCCCAAATCTAGTACCAAACGCCTTCTTCTTCATGTCCTTCTCAGATTAAGCTGATGATATCTGCTGTGTAGGTTGATGGAAGAAGATAATGGTTTTTTATGGTGATGAGGTTCAACGCTCGCTACTCCATGCCAATTCGTATCCATCCGGTCTCATTTTGCAAGAGAAGTACAAGTGCCACATAGGGTGACGTGGATGGTCTGATGAATCCCTCAGCAAAAATCTTGTCCAGTTGCTTCTTGAGTTCGGTCTTGATCTCTCTTCTGATAAGTCCCATTTAATGTCAGTCTGCTATCTGGCTTAAGGTCCATTCAGTGCGGAGGTAACTCTTGGGAAAGCTTGTCAAGGAAAATCCCTTTGAACTCTTTGATGAGCACTATAAACCCTCCACAATGACTGTGAACTTGCCAAGTGCTGAGGCCGATGTGGCTATCTCTGCTGTGATGATTCTTTTTGCTCCTCCGGTCTCCACATGGACAAGCCACACTTGAGCCACATGTCACTGATATCTCTTGTCCACGTCCAAGGATTTTGGCAAGCATTTTGTGACTGAAACAACATCCTCTACTTCTTCGACCTCTGTTGCTTTTCGTAACCGCCATTGCATCATGGGTCGCTTGACCAAAGGCATATTTCATTCTCTGTTATTCATACTGACATGGACAGATCTGTTGTTCCATTCTATCTACAGATTGTGTCAGTGTAGGAAATCTCATCCTAAGATGATTTTGTGGTTTCTCAGTGGGAAATTTCTCCGGAATTTTACGTTGTGCAGATCTCCATTTAGGAGTCAAAGAGGTTCACGGAGTCAAGGGATCTGTAATTATTCAGCGATTGTTTTCCTTCAAACACCCCTTGTTTGGTCTAAAATCCCAGCTTTTGAACCATTTTGTTACTTAAAGATATGTGAGAAGCTCATCCATCTAGTAGTCCACGTACCATTCCGTAGAATTTATAACCCTTTGGTTGTACCTATAGGAGTGTCGCTAGTTGATTGTCCTTGTATGTCTTGTTGAAGTTTCTGATCATAGGAACCCTCATTTGTGGAGATGTGTCGCTCAGATGGACGATCGGTCGGCACAGGTTTTTTTGTCCGAACATGATTTCCGCCCACTACTCCTGTACTTTGTTGTGTCCTGACTCTATGAATTTCTCCCATTTTTGGCATGTTGATCCCATTTCCAACAGTCGCACGAGATGTGTCCCGACTTCCCGCAGGCCCATTAGAGCCATTTATCACGTTGATTGACTGTGTCAATGTCCATCGGAGAGAAGGTTCCCACCGACTATGACTTTCCTTCGTCACAATGAGGGTTGTGGCTTAAGGTTCGCTAGCTACAATACTTCTGCATTTGAGTGTTGTATTCCGCTCTGTTGATGTAACCAGCCACTACAATCATTTGCAGAAGGTTGTCTTACATGCCATATATGATGATTGCTTGTCAAATATCTCATATGAGGCTGTTGTTCTAGTATAAACAGAGTTTGTTGGGAGTCAAGTTGCTGTCAGTGATGATTACATGAAAACTTTGCCTGTACTTTACCGCGCTGGACTGCTGACGCATATGTTGAAGCCTATATTGTGCATCAGACTTCTTGTTCATCTTTTTAATGTGGGCAAGTTTGGCATGCACGAATTCATCCCAGTTCTTTGGTGCAACGTCAGATTGATCTGCTCACGAGGTAGGACGCCTGCAATCAATGATGTGAGAGTGGTCACATGAATCGTTGAACGGGCTCTGCCAGTCTCTTGCTACACTTGCATGGCCATCTCCTCAAAGCCGTGCCACAAAAAGGTGAATTTGTGGGTTCAATTTTCTTTTTATTGTTTTTCACCCCAACAGCAGTGAATAACACTTCGAAAAATCATCAGAGAAACATATTCGAGTGTCCCAAATTCTGGTACAGTACTCTGTTTGACAACTCCTACACGTTTACCATTAACACGCTGTTGGACATAACACTTGGTATCAAAGCAAATGGGTACTTGAGGGGCAATCAACAACTTCACTCATCATCGGCAAATTCACAACAGTCATCAGTATATCTCCACTGGTCGAGAGCTTGCTGACATTGTGACTACAATGGTGATTAGAGCAACCGGAAACAAGCAGCGGGTCACTCGTGACTTCAATACAAGAAGAACCACAATTCATGGTAGACATGAACCCTAAAGTAGCATGCGTGTCAGATTTTTCAGCCAATTGCGTGGGAACGATGACACTGACAGTCAGTCTAATGACTAATGCATTAGGATCAGTGCCTCCACTGCCCTTGTTACCTGCCAGCTCAGAATCTGAATTAACCTATAGAAAACACAAAATACACGTATCAATAAGGACCTTTTCCAGAAATTGGTGGTACTCAAGTGCTCTAATAGCTCAACTCCAGCATGGAGGAGCTTTAGAATGCGCTTGCATGAAAAGTAATACTCTCAAGGGAAATTCCCCAACTCTCAAGGGATCTCGGTGTTAACCTCACATTCCCTGAACCGTTAGATCCTGTAAGAGTTCAAGGAAAAATGGTTAGTATGTGGCTAACCACTCTGGAGGTGCACTACACCTTGTGGCCTCGGTTTTACATGGCATGGCACTCAGTTTGTGGTTTGATATAAATACCATCCAACAGTAAAAGGAGACCAGTGGAGCAAGGTAAATGGCTCACGATACCCGTCGCATCATCGACCACAAGCATTCCAGCTCTCGAGCAGGCCAGGACTCCTTGACGTTACCCGACAACTGTGAGAATGTTACATACGCGGTCATCGAATGCTCTGGATGACTCAATCAACATTCGAATGCACGGTACAAGCTACAACGGGTGATCCAGCACTCCGGCGTGAGAGACTAGACGTGCACATTCCACAAAATCATTGCCGGCACCAACATCACACTAAGACAAACACTATCTCCTTCAAAAATGGCCTTAAGCGCAACAAACTGTGGGCCATTGCAGACTTCTCCATCCAACATAAGTTCCTTTAGATAAATGCAGTGGCTAAAAGAATTGACAATGCTCAGGAATCCAGCATATGGCAACCCCAAAGTCATAATTGTCTTGGCAAGGGCTGGAATCAATCATCAGAGTATTCTATCTCAATGGAGATCAACACCGTCAATTGAAAAAAGGATGGTTGTGCTGAACAATGCATCGCGCAGTTTTTCTAACAGGCGAATACATAAAAAAATAGGGAGAAGTCTTAAAAACTACTCAACCTTTATGACCTGTTCAATGTGGTCCTAGGTAATCCTTGGCTCTGCAAAACAGAGGCTGTAATGTGCTTTGAATCAAAACTGCTGATCCTCCAAAGGGTGCAATGTTGTTTTACCTTGATTTTGAGCACTGTACTACCACCAAACCATGGCCCTAAAATCCAAATCAATTCTTGACCAACTGTTGACGATGCAATGATCTTGGTCATGTAGCCTGTGATTTCTTGAATGAAGGACAGAGATCCATGGGTCACTTGTACAAGGTTGTTGCTTAGGGATGCTTTGTGGGATGTCCCTCCAAGAACACAATGGAGAGGCTTCATTCGCAAAGAGATCACGAAGCAATTATCACAGCCGTGGTCGGATGTAAACTCAATCTACTTTTTATTGGAGGCCAATGGATTCAATCCAGCAGCTCACGGCCATGGACTGGCATGATTGAAAGCATGCCTATTCAATCTCAATTCCGAGCTATCCCACACTACCAAACTCATAGGACCAATCCAAGTAGACATTAATCATCAGATTCTGTAAGCTGATCGATAGTAGAGATGCCTAACACAAACTGTTCTGGTCGTGTTGGCATGCTAGAGTGACAAACTACATGCAATGGCCATGTAAGAGTACGACTTCAATAGCATCAACCACAAAGCATGTTTCCCTCATAATAATGGAGTCAACCGTGATGGTTATCGAGAACGTTCAGTCTATAATGCAGAGGGAAACCTGTTTAATCCTCCGGCTGGCTACTACAGATTCGGAATTGTTTTTGTGATAGCAGGAAGTCACACTAATCAATTTCATCAACTCCAATGGATGTTGATTTTATGTAGTGGACTGATTCATGGTCATACAAGCAGCCTCCATTTGTTTTCTCCGCTAGCAATAACAAGAAAAGAAGGAGGTGAAGGAGATCAAGTTTGAGAACCTCACGGAGTCAAAAAATGTCCAAGGAGAGGAGTAAGAGGTAAGACTCTTGTATTTTTCAGAAAACCCTGCTCGACAAAGTAGCTCATGTATCCCTTATGATAGAGAAAATAAACTGTATTAGTAGTACGAGGATGACCAACCAGCAGCGATTCAGTGACGATAATGGTACAAAATCACTACAAGAAAACCAAATGACAAAAGATTTTGGGTCCATTGCTTTCAAAAACTCCTCTAACTCACTCATTTGTACACCAAAACCTGGTTTGTAAATTTGGGCTAATAGCAACTTATTCTTAAATGAAAACCATTAGTGGAAGTTTATGGATCCATTAACTTCATGGACCTCTCCAACCTTGTACAAAATTAATGTAATGCGTCATCATGGTATGTACATATTGTCCAATGAGGAAACACAATGCTATTTTTGGATGATAGTCTGGATAACAGCATGACCCGTACGTTGACTGGTCAAATGGAGTGGTCTATGTGAACAATGGAGGCAAGATATATTTATAGAATGTCATTGATTTAACGGTCTGTGAAAGGGTTGGAATAAAATAATACAACTCTAGCAATACGATCGGAGCATACAACATGGCCATGTAGTCAAATGGTATCATTGGACATGGCCAGTATCTACAATGGGTATCACAAGTGAGGTAACTTTATGCAGGCATGTGCAAGACACACTGCCTTGATTTGGCAAGTGACCTGGCAGAATTATCAATTGCATCAGCATTTTTAGCCGGATCGTTGGCCTCATCAATATCATTGGCCTCTACAAGGTTTGATAGGACTTTATTGCTCGTTTCAAATATTGTTTGGGAGATGTTTTTGTCAGAAAAAGTGTGTGGTGGCAGTTCCAACGTGGCCCGACGTGTCCCCACTTGGTGTTCACGGCTTTCTGTTTTTGTGCGGGTTCTGAGTCTAAGCGTGAGCTTTCTAGTTGCCTCACGTTGTATTTCTGGGAGTGGAAGGGAGTTGTGATACATTCACTTTTGCGAAGGGAATAACACATTATTGTATTTTTTGTGGACATGGACATGATCTGAGCATTTTTAGGGCTGGTCATGAGCTCTCCAACGCACCAAATTGTGCGTGATTCAGATCACCGTAGCTCCCGCTATCTCAGCCAAAGTGCGGCACCCAAATCCAGCCGCTCAGTTGGCGGCGCACACCATGTCGCTCGCCGAGGCACCCTTACACATCAAGAACCCATCAAAACATCATTCCGGAGGCGCAGATGTCCCTACATGTAGTGGCGGTGCCCCTCACCTCTTCGAGGTCTGTTTTGATGAGTTAATTATCGAGTTTGGTGATGGAGATTGATGTGATTTGAAACCTGTTCGCAGACCTGCAGTCGGAATTTTGACCAAGTCCCCGATAACAAAACGTCCTACTGAGTTTTGGACGCCGAGCCAAGATTTTGGCTAAGTTCCTCAGCAACAAACTGCTCTACTGACATCCGGCAAATCATTCACCGGATGCCCCGGCAGCTTTTCCGAAGCAATATCCCCAGATGGACACTTGTTACTCAGTCTGGTAGATTATTCACCGGAAGTCGAGTCGCGGCCGGCTTCCAGAGCCACCGCACACACCTCAACTTTGGAAGATCATATCTCCCTTGATACTTGTCCGATTCCAGTGAAAGAACTTCCACCGGATTCAGAGACTTGTCAACTACTAGGAGCAGTCCTCCATTTCAGATTCAGAGCAATCCTAGATCATCTAGAGCCATCTGCATAGATTTTCCTCACTCACGGCCTCTGGCGCCTCCCAACGCTGCACTTGGGCATGCAGAGGGGCGATTCTTCGACAGTTTCTGTTCAACTAAATTGCAATATAAGATACTCGTTCCACCACTGGATGAAGATCTGAATGGGGAGTCAAAATGTCAATAAAAGACCGTATCAGATGAGGGATTACAATCTCGATAAACTCAAGCACAAACCAGTCAAGATCATCAAGCATGGGTTCACATTGCCTTATGTAAATCTATTGACAACGCTTACAATTCTTGAAAAAACATTTTCTATTGACACAAGGACGTGCATGAACAAGTTAGTACCTAATGAAAGATCCACAAAGAAGTACATGGAGTATCCTTTGCTTCAAACTGAAGAACTCATTGACAGAGTTTTGGAGCTAATGGTATAAGTGAAATTGTTTAGTGTAATAAATATCAACAAGATTGAACTGTTCATAAGCGCATAATGATGGCACCATCTGAAGCTAACGGTGATGTGGTCTGGCTCTACCAACAACTCCATGATGCTCAAAGTCATGGTCAATAGCATTTTTTTTGTCGTTCGTTGATGATTTTTTCTCTGTAAATCTTGATGATTTTTTTCTCTTTTGCTACATCCTAAACAAGTAAGATATAAATCTCCGTTAATTTCATTGGATATTCAATTTAATCCCCTTTTACGCATATTTCAACTTGATTTTTGCCGCCAATTGGACAAACGTATTGGCCACATTACTCCAGTGTAAATACGTCCATGGACTAGAAAATGATTCAACAGTTGCTTACTGGATTTTGACGACAAGTGCTTGTGACGCATACAGTTCTTCAGCATTCTGAAACTAAGATACTACTGGCTGAATTCGGAAAGAAAATAATCATGAGAAAATTAAGGACCTGTCCATGATTCGATTCCGACTCCCTCGGAACCGGTCCATGATCTGGGTGGGTGCCGTCCATAATAGCTAGACAAGTTCACATCCGGCCTTTGGTGACTTTAACCAGTCAAGGAATAAGAGCATGTGCACTGCTCATCGTCATCAGTAACGAGGCCCTAAGGAGGCAATGCTGCTCACCCATCGATACGGGTAACAAAGAGGACCGTTGATCCAGCTACTCGAGTTTTGACCTCTCAACTTGAGCAAAGAGACAAGGTGAAGAGTGAAATGGAGGAGTCGACCATGGCAATGTTTGAATTTAGGAGATCAATTCATTGCAAGGGGTCCTCAAGACCAGCCCATAATTCAAGACTGAGTGGTTGAAAGTGTTCGAGTGAGGCGATAACTGCGTTGGATTTTGGCTTCAGCATGGTGCAGTCAGTTTCACTTCTTGGGGGAGTCCACGTGATGTTACGGATTTTACTGTGATCACCAGGAATTTTCCATGGGGAATTTTCCACTGTACATGCTAGAATATTCCTAATTTTCTAGTCCTTAAGGGCATGTTCAACCCCTGGACGTGTACAAATGGTTTGGTATGTCCAAGAAAGGTGGGACTACCTCGGCCAACTCACTGGAGTGATTTCCAAGGTTTGACAACTTGGCAACTACCTCATACGAAGTAATCTTGGAGAGTACAAAGCCTACGAGGTTTGTGTGAGCCATTGCACAGACGTCAAAACAGTCATCTAGCTCACATCCAACCTCGTGGTGGATTTACTACATCATCATCGTCACTTCCAATGTTGGACTACACATTACTGCATCAATGGTTGGGACCGCCGGGAGTGCCACCTGCAGTGAAGCAGCCTGGACCGACAGACTCGCTACAAGCCAAAGCAACAATACTAAATAGAGCACCGGTTGTGGCTCCAACAACCAATTCCAGTATCCCCAACTCCATTGTATCAACATCAACCACTCTGCACGTAAGCGGGCCACTTGGTCTTTGTACCAGACTTAGACCCGGGTGCCGCAGGAGTTTTCTCTAGATTCCCTCTGACGACCCACTGACTCTGGTGGAAGTGTGCCAGCGTGGAGAGGAGGTTGCCTGACATCCTAAAGGCCTGACAACCCGAAAGACGGTCGACACGCCAAGGCTCTTTGCTACAAGGCTGGATGCCTAACAAGACGTTATGCCTAGTTGAGGTTGGGCTCTCTCAAGGTTTCTTTGCCAAGCTGTTCACAGGCTGTTGCTGAGCTTGTACATAGTATTGTCATACTTTGTATTCTTGTAATACAATCAAAGGTTCCTCATTCAATTCTTAGCAGTTGTACAAGTTTTTCTCGGCACACCAAAGGTCCTGGCACGACAGCAAGACCAACCAAGCCTTTGCTGTGGTCGTGCAAAACTCCAAAAGAAAGAAGTTAAATCTTTATTACCTCCAAAAAAACTTTGGAATGTAGCTAGAAGTATGCTACATGATTGGCAAAGAAACAGGCCCAGTTTTTGGTAGTTGTGTACGCTTTGGAAGCACGAGGGTGCTACGTGAAATCCCATCACTGCATCAAATACATGGATCCACATTTTCCTAAATGTCATGAGATGAAGCCAAATATTCATTTCCAATAGACTCGCATCCACCATTTTTTTGCCGCTGCAACACAAGACCTTCTACCTTCTACTCATCACTAATACCGCCTTGAAATGAAAAGAACCACAGTTTACTACTAGCCTCTATCTATCCACACACGAGGTTAATTCTAGGGCATCGACATAAGGTTAATTACTGTGAAAACACTCATTACAGCGATCTTGAAAACACTCATTTTTGCTCAATCGCGATCAAGCAATGGCCTCTTTGTTGTTTTTCCTCTTTTTTTACATGCAAATCCCCTTGTTTGATGTAGGGTTTTATGTTTTGGGCAGGCCACGCCCATGCAAAGTATAAGAAAACCTAAATAAACCAAATATTTTACGTGAAAAAAAAAGAAACCAATGAGGCCATCGCTTGATCGCGATTCTCGCATGGTAGCAAGAATTGTGAGGGGGTTGATGTTTCGTACCAGACGTACAAGATTCCCTAATCTTCCCGAGTGGGCATTTCTGTTATTATACAAACAGCCCACCGCGTTGCAAAGACCACGATATTCACTTTGACTTTCGAGGACAAATTGGCCACTTGCCCCGCCCTCAGAGGATGTTCTTGAACCTTCCAAAGCTTTGACCACTCTCACAAACCTACTAACGGAAGTGTCACGACCTTTCGGTCGACTTCTCGACACTTCATGACAAATCTCGATTTATAAAGATGCATCTCCCATCTTCACCGTCGATTTTTTATGACCCCTGAATTCTCGGCGGACCTTCTCAAATCTGACCACTCACAATGCGATGACAACAGGTCATTACATGACCTGTCCTCGTAGAGACTTCGTTGTTCTCCGTCCTGTTGCGTTTGTTTGCTCCGTTCGCACAAGCTCTGGTCAGTCCTTACTGGTCCATGGTGTTGGGATTGTGTGCTTTGATGGTCCATCTGGCCCCCTCTATCTTTTTGAGGTGCTTTTTGTGCCTGACATCGAGCTTGGCTTGCTTTCTGTGCGTGCCTGCAGACAGATGAAACTCTCTATGGAGCACACTGCAGACTCTACGACTGTGACAGCTACTTATACTCGACCCTTTGTTCTTCATGCCTCTGTTGTGGATGATCTATATCGTTTCTCTCCGATTTCTTCTCCCTCTTGCTCCCCCTTCCCTCTTGCTCGTGTGTTTGTCACTGGTGTTCTATCTGCTAACCACAAGTAACTGCTATATTGTCGATGTGTCATGTGGGCTCCGACCCTGTGTCGAAGCTCATTTAGACACAGCCCGCATTTTGTCTTGAAGCAGCTTCTTTTTAAAAAGCCGCCCAAGACCAATTGTCTGTTCTGCGCTCACTTTAAGATGCATCGTTGCACCTACCATGACTAACGTTCTTGCATACTTCACCCTCTCGAGTTGGTCCATTCCAACCTTCTCCGTCCTCTTCCTATCTAGTCTTTGTCCGATCGGGGCAGATACGTCTTGACCGTGACTGATGAATTCACCCGGATGTAGTGGGTCTATAGCCTACGCCAGAAGATTGATGACGCTCTCGTGGTTCGCCTCTGGCTAGTGATGATTGAGCATCAGTCTTGCCATACGCTGCATACCTTCCGCTCAGATCATAGCGTCAAGTTTCTTAGTGAGATGGACAGTTTCTTCGTCCAGCACGAGGTTTTTCACCAGGTCTCCGCTCCTGCAACTCCTCAGCAGAACGGTGTCTCAAAGTGCTCAAACCGCACCATGGAGGATGTGATTCTCACTATGCAGTCTGAGTATAGTCTCTTGAGTCCTTCGCCTTCGAATGATTCGCCTACAATCATCGCTATCGGCCCAGAGACCTCTCCAGCACAGCCGGCTTCTACCCTTGTTCCCTTGCACAGCCGGCTTCTACCCTTGCACCCATTGCACCCCACTTAGGCATGTGTACTTGCCACTCAGAGCTCTCCCTCTATGGCGCCTCAACTGGACAGACTAAGAGAAGCTCACTCATCAGAGGATGCCAATGCCTCGGGTGTTGCCTGCGAGGATGAGCTTTGCGCCATCCAAGAGCATAGAGTTTACAAGCTAGTCCACCTTCCACCTAGGAGGAAGGCCATTCAGGTCAAGTGGGTCTTTCACAAGAAAGTGAAGCATAATGGCTCACTGGAATGCCACAAAGCTTGCTTGGTCCTCAAGGGATACTCTCATATCAAAGGCATTGATTACACGAAAACCTTTGCCCCTGTCGGCCACAAGACCTCATCTTACACTTTGTTAAGTGTAGTTGCTCAGCATGACTAGGAACTGCACCAAATGGACATGCACAATGCGTTCCTCAATGGCTCTCTGGATGAAGTGATTTAAGTGGCTCAGCCACCTCAATTCGAGGACGCAGACAAGGTTTGGCGCTTGTGCAAGTTCTTGTACGGCCTCAAGTAGGCTCCTCGGTATTGGAACCAGGAGATCACTGACACCCTGACTTGTGTGGGATATGTACAGAGCAATGCAAATCCCTATCTCTTTTATCCAATGGACGCTTAAGAGCTTCACCGCCATCCTGGTCTATGTAGAACCTTTTGATTGCGTCTCCTTCCATGGAGACCGTGAAAGAGGCCAAGGCGGTCCTCCAGATTGCCTGTAGGATGAAGGACCTTGGTCCTACAGCTGTGTTTCTTGGCATGGAGGTCGTGCGAGACCGTAGACATCATACACTAATGCTGCATCAGGCCCAATACGCACGTGTTGTGGGGGAGCGCTTGAGTGACCTCCTTGGCATAGTTCCCATGGCCTCCATGCCTCTCACGCCTGACGTGCAGGATGCCCTAAAGGTGGACGACCCTACACAGTTAGGAGAGATAGTTGATGTGACCTTGTCCCTCCATCTCATTGGATCTTTGATGTACCTAGCCATTACCACACGCCCCAACATCACCTTCGCCGTCAACCTCCTTGCACAATTTCTTTAGGCTCCATGTGCTAGAGACCTTCATGCAGCTGTGCGAGTGGTGCGGTATGTGGTCTGAACACCGTACCTCGCACTCTGCTTTCGTCGTCAGTATTCGGTGGTTCTTGATGGCTACACCGACAACGATTGGGCCTGGAGTCCACATGGAGGCAGTCGCACCGGTTGCGTGTTCCTGCTCGATGGTAGTGTTGTGTCCTGGTGCAGCGGGAAGCAGGGCTGCATTGCACGTAGCTCATTGGAGGCAGAGTATATTACTCTCAGTGCAGGGGCTAATGAGGTAGTGTGGCTGCAGTGCCTGTTCCTTGAGCTGGGTTAGTAAGTACCCGTCATTGTACTTCTTTGCGACAACCAAAGCGCCTGTGTCTTTCACGCTCCCACGAAGTATATTGCAATTGAGTATCACTTTGGGCATTATCTGGTGGAGTGACACGTGATCTCCGTCATATGGGTTGGCACTAACATGCAGTGTGCAAACTTCTTAATGAAGGCACTAACACGTGAGAAATTTCTAGTGGCCATGCGTTCCGTTCGGCTTCGTCCCTTGCCTGAGAGTGGTTGAATTCGTTGTGTGTTTGTGTCTATGTCACAACTGTTTGTGCACTCATTGTTGTATTCGTTTCAGTGCTCCACGTGTATAGACATGCGTACAATCGGGTTATGGGGGTGTGTTGTGATTCGTGACGTTGCTGTCGACCTATACACTTTACTGTACCACTCGGTTGTGTCCATGCCCATGCACATCCCTGATGCGGACCCTGGTGATACCAGTGCATCGTGTGGTAGGGGACTACCATCTTGGAGCTGACCGACGACCGTCCCAGAGCTCTGGGCGCTGCCTGGGATCTCTTACAGTTTTCCTGCAACATGTATGAGTTTGTCGATAGACAGGTCGTGGGCCCGATTTGCATTTTTTTGCATTGTGTGTCCACCGTTTGATGCCGGATACATGCATGTGACCAGTCGTAGCATCCGGCATGTCACTTTGCATGTCCAGGTTCAAACGGCGTAGCGCTCTGACATGTCTACGCTGAGTTGTGGCCAAAACAGTGGTTTTGGGCCGGTTTTAGGACAGACCTTGTGCTGCCGCGTGCGACACCCGCGGTGCGCCGCGGCAGGTACTTATGTCATAGACCTGTCATTTGTCATCTCTCTCTGCAAATGCTATTAAAGCATTCAGACACTTTGCTATGTGTCTCCTAGCCAGACCCTTTATGTTGTGTGTACGACTTGTGACTGTCGTCACCGTCTGACCAGACACTGACGCCTAGTCGGCGGCCGTGTCGCGAGGAAGCTTCCACACATCTTTTCTTGGTATCAGAGCCCACCCTCCACCCACGGGACGTCGGGCTTGTCGCTATTGCACAAGCAATCGAATCGTCAACCCGGCGTCAGACGGGGAGCGTATTCCAGGGACGAAGAAGCGTTCTCCATCTTTTTCCCACCCTCGCTCGCTGGTGGGTCTAAGGCCGTCGTCCCTAACCTCTACCTCGGGTCACAAAGGAGAGGGAGCTCTCAGGTCAAGTTTCCGAGCCAAAGGCAGCCCGCCGACCGGGCGGGCATTGTTGGGTCACTCCACTTACTTCTTGCTCTTGTGCTTCTCTCGTTGTAAACCTCCACGACAACAATCATCGTCCATAGATCATGAGACGCGACGCATGCATGGAGTTCATAATCTTTTTTTTTTTGCGGAAGCACCCGCTCTTATGCCAATGTAACAACTCGAGGCTGTTTTGCGACTAACTGTAGAACTAAAATGTAGGCCCTCAGGATATTCACTTGAAGAAGGTCGAGTGACTGGCCACCTCTGCCATTTTGGCTCTGACACGTCACAGAAAAACATGCATGGTCGTCATAGGGCATCTTTGCAAACATGCAACCTAAAAACCCTATCGTTGCGTGGCACAGCCACTCGGAAAGAGGACCCTAGCGACTAAATAGAGTGGATCTTCAATACCCGCACTCGTCTTGCCTTAAATCCACATGATTCGTATTTTCTGAGCTAGGGTCTATCCGGACTCTATCTCGCAGATTGTTTTTCGGCCAAGGACACCCCGGGAGAGTAGCCTCGAGTCCCTGATATGCACCAATTTTAATCGCAAAAACGGTCCGTACGCTACATTTGTTATTTCTTAAATCTTCTTTGTGATCGAAACCCACGCACCCGGTAGCCTATACCGGTGCGATGAGGAGACTTGCAATTTTGGTGTGCTTCCTATCGTGGAAAGCACACGCTGACGTCTCGATACTGAACTCGTACATTTATGGGTGCTCTCAATGCAGTTTAGAGTGCTCTAGAATTTTCTCGGTGGACATGCCATTTTGGCCGGTTTCATTGTTTTCTTGCTATTCATGTGTGGATATGAAAACATGCCTTGCTTGGATCCGTTGCGTAGAGCTCATTGTTCTGCACGTCCTGGTGTGGAGAGCGCGTGATTCTGACACCTGAGAAGTGAGTTATGGCGAAAATAGTGGTTTTAGGCATGTTGAGCAGGTACGAAAACATTGTCGCCCCTAGCGACTCTAGGCGGCCAGCAGCTATTTTGGATGATTTTTGCTGAGATGTCACTATCTCTCTGCACTTGTATTGAGTTTGAGCTTCCTGACACTTTGTACGTGTCCCGACCTAGACCCTTGCAGTTTCGTGCATGACTTGTGACTGTCATCACACACTGACTCAGGGCTGAGGCTTGGTTAAGTAGCAAGAGGTTAGGAAGGTTCCAAGACGTTTCTCAACAATTTCTTCACATGGCCTTCTTTATGTAAAAAAGCTGCCCTTCTCCTAGATTACCATGTAAAGAACATTATGAGAGCTATTTCTTTCTTTTAGGTCGCATTCGCTAATGGATGTGGCTTTTTGAACCTACACTGGCATGTCATATGGCTCCAGTGAAGTTAGGATGCATCTAACACTGTTTGCTAAAAGCACCCATTGTTGCATGACTGCACACATTGCATTTCCTACATACTTTGCATACACTATATTGAGTGTAAAATATCATGTAAAATACGTTTGGATAGTATTTATATCCTTAAAAACCCCATCTCGAATGCTAGATGGGTTGTCATATGCTGTAGTCAATTCCACCTCATTGGGGAATACCGAAGAGCATTGTTATCCTCATCTCCAATGCAAAAGGTTGTCATATTTTGAATATAATACCAGGAAATTTACTGTATTATGTTATGAAATCAGAAAGCAGTGAAACAAAAGAAGGCTAAGTAGTGAAATTGATTTTTGGCATTTTGACGGTCTTTGCAACTACTTAATCGATGATAAAATATAATACATACCCCATATTATGTGCCTATCCTAATTTTTCAAAACATTAGAACCTCTCAACGTCCCCACAGAAACAAATAGCACTCAGGCCCGGGTACATCATCTGGGCTGATGTCGGTGCCGAATCGGATTCCCTGCCTCAGTCTGTGACGACCTTTAGCACAAGGAAAAGACAGAGGTGAGCCTCACATCCAACGTCTTTCGCGTGCTGATAACACTTGCATTAACGACCGGATAAGGGTCCTAAGGCACCCTGGTCGATCGCGAAGCGAGCAGCCACACGCAGCAGGAGCAGCAGGTGCCGCAGCAGCAAAACTGCTGCAATTGCTGTGTCGCGGGAGGGGTGGGAATGGGGGGGGGGGGGGGGGGGGGGGGGGGGNGGGGGGGTTGGGCGGAGCGTGGGAGATGGGTCTCTTTTGTGCGAACCCTCTTCCTGGAAACGATCCTCTCGTCCTCTCTCTTCCCCACTCTGGCTCGTCGTGCAACACCAAGCGCCACACACTTAGCCGTTAGTCTCAGCAACGGCTGACCTAACTGCCTCTCTCCCCTCCCCGCAAGTTCCACTGCTTCTGCTCCTTCCGTTTGGCGCGACAACATGGCTGAGGCAAAGGCGTGCACTGTGCGGACGAGGAAGTTCATGACCAACCGGTTGCTGCAGAGAAAGCAATTCGTAAGTCTGGCGTTGCGTTGCGTTGCTTAGGGTAGCGTTGTGTTGCGTTGCGTTGCCTTGCGTTTTACCGCGCTTCGTTGCCGCCGCCCCCGCTGCCTCTGCCGCTGCCGTTGCTTCTGCTTCTGCCTCTGGCGCTGCCGCAGCCACTACTCTCGCCTCTGCTGCTTCTTCACGCCATGTCGTGCCATTGCCGCTGATCCAGCCGCATCGTACCGCGGCTCATCGGCTGCGGCGTTGGGGGTCCCTACAGGAGAAATTTGCCCTCCGGGAGCAGGCAGCAGGTGCAAGAACAGGGTGTGCAGGGGGTACTGCATGCACAGGGGTAGCAGCAGGATGCCCCTCTCTCCAGAGCGAGCAGGGAACGTCCGCATCCTCAGTATGGAGAAGTCAAGGAGCTGATGGCGTCCTAAGATGCATCTGTACGCACTGGAAAGGCGGCGGACCCGTCGTGGCCCTGTGCAGCAGCGTGACAGAACCCGCTCACGGTGGGCTGTTTGCAAAATGGATGGCACGTTGTTTTCATGCCTCCATCACCTTCAGCAGAAGCAGCTTTGGCACACAGGAGTTGTTCAGCCGCGAGACGTCCAGGCGTTTTGCGAAACACCGGGATTCAGTCTCGCGCGGAAGTCAAACTGGGGTTAGGGGCGGTAGAGGCAGGGCAAGGCAAGTGGTGGACGGGCATAGCAGGATCTTCTTCGGGGAAGAGACGTCTCGTGCAGCTGCAGCAGCAGCAGCAGCAGCAGCAGCAGCAGCAGCACCAGCAGAAGGAGCATCAGCTGGAGCCGGGGTGGCAGCGGCAGCAGCAGGCGAAGATGTACGAGCATCAGCAGGTGTGGCAGCGGCAGCAGGAGAACCATGAGCAGCGGTAGCAGCATCAGCAAAATCAGCTGCAGCAGGTGCAGCAGCAGAGCAGCAGAAGGAGCAGCGCAGGGAGCAGCAGCAGCAGCAGCAGCAGCAGCAGGATTGGCAGCAGCGTATTCATTGGCAGAAGAAAGACTGTCTTTAGAGTAGAAGGCGGGGGAAGGAGGCGCCGAGACAGGTGCGGCAGTGGCCTTGGATGGGGAGGAACGAGGACGCTGGCAGCGGAGCTGCTTGGCAAGAGAACGGTGGGAGGGTCACTCGGGACGTGTAGGCGGCCCCAGCAGCAGTATGCAGCGACCAATGAACCGAATGTTCCGCCAGCTTTTGCTCGATTCCCGCTCAGGCGTCCTGCCTCTCTCCTGATTTACGACTCCGGGGAGGACTGCAATTGGGATTGGAATAGCGCTTGTGACGGATCGCCCGTGGACGCTGGGGTTGGGGCTGGGGCTGTTCACTCCATGCGTTTTCTCCCTAATCGCCCCTTGCTGGGTGGCTGCATAGGAGCGCACCCGGATGATGTTCGGATCGCCTGCTGGTGGCATCTGGCTTGCTGCGCGTAGGAGAGCTTCATGTCCCTCCGCACGCCTTGCCTGCGTGCACGGCTGGACCTCGTTCGTTCTCTGGCTGACAAGTATTGTCCGATGGTGCTGGGGTGCTAGTGTTGGGAGAGCAGACGCCAATGACCTGATGCTGGTGGAAAGCAGCTGGAGTAGCTGTTGGTGTGGGGGTTGGCGTTGAAGCGGTGGTGGCGGCAGCAGTGGTGGTGCTGGTGGTGGCAGTAGTGGTTTTTCTCTTGTCGGTGTGAATGCAGCAAAGTCAACGCCATGATCAGTGGTCTGGTGGCCTCCTGTTCCAAGGAGAGTAGTGCAAGGTTGTGGGGAGACGATGCAGTCCTCGTCTCCTCACTCAGTTCTCCTTCAATTGTGGCGTGAAATAATTGCAATCCTGTCCTGCCTGTCTGCTCACCAGTTTTCCCCATGCCCTTTCTGCTGCTGCTGCTGCTGTCTCCGTCATCCTGTGGTGCATGTGCGCATGGCAACGGGCTGCGGGCGCGGCTGCGATGCAATGGGATATGATGTGACTTGATGTGTCCTACCTTCTGAATCTCGGTTGGCCCGGCGTCGATCTTCCTCCTTCACTGCCGGCGCATGACTGCCTCTGCTGCTGTCTCGTTGGGGCCGTGTGCTGCGGCGAGCGACCCTGCGGCAAACGTGTGGATACGCGGTGGCACTTGCATGTACACGGCGGAACAGATCATCGACGTGCTGCACCCTGGCCGCCCCAATGTCTCCAAGGTGAAACCCGCGTGCTGGTTTGGCTTGCTTGCTCTTTCGCATCGCACCATTGCCTGGTTCTGCTTTTTCTGTTTTGGTTTGTTTGGCTTGGTTGCTTTCGCTGCAAGTTAGTAGTGGCAGTGCGCCTGTCGGCGGCACACTGGCGCCAGCCTGGCCGCCTGGCGCCGCCAGGCTGGCGGGTGGGGCCTGATGGCGTGTGTGTGCGTGGCTGAGCTCTTCGGCGCCGGTTGGCTGCCTTTTGTCTCTGGCACCGCCACCAAAGTGATTTCTGTGTGCCTTGGCGCCGCCCCCGCATACTAGAGGGCAAAACAGGACGCCATCAATGTGCAGTAGAGGTAGGACGGCATGGCATGTGGCGATAGCTGTGTGGCACCGTGCGGCAGTGGGGTGGGGGACTGTGGGATGAAGAAGAAGCCTACTGCAGATGGGGGAGTAAAAATAAGTCGTTGCAGATGGGGAACAAGAGCCGTCAGAGGGTACAGGGGGAAAAGAAGATGCATGGCCTTGTAATCGGTGAGATTCAGCCATGGAAGTCGGCTGTCCATGCCGCTGAGGGGCTGTCTTTGTATATATGATGGATGGGGAGAAGGCAGAGGCTCCCAGGTGTTGGCCAGAACATGACAATTGTGTGTCGTAGCGAAACAACACACACAACGCCTGCCGAACACAACATCTATGGCCAACACACCATCTCTGCAAAACACACCACTTGTGATGGAACACAGTGCAGTGCGCCCGCCTTGCTCTCCTGAAGGCACCTGCTGAGGCTCAGCTGGTGCCTTCAGGAGAGCAAGGCGGCCTTAATGTGAGCCTGGCTCACATTAAGGCTTGTCCCGTCTCTGTGGCAGGCGTCAAGCTCTCTCTCTCTCTCTCTCTCTCTCTCTCTCTCTCTCTCTCT
>SZWC01012620.1:10232-32295 GCA_023375785.1 Penium margaritaceum | reverse complement strand
ACTGCGATCGTACATGCCTCTAGTCTGTTGCTGCTGTTATGCCCTGTGTATGCGCCTCTTCTCGCCCTGTGATCCTGCTGTCTGCTTGGGTCTTGACTCTGTCGACCCCCGGCTGTCACTCGGCCATGCTCGGCGACGCTGTTGCGTGTGCAGAGTGGTTTGGAGACGAAGGTGACGCGGTCGCGCAAGCAGATGAAGGAGCGCAAGAACAGGGCGCTCAAGGTCCGCGGCGTGAAGAAGGTGAGCTCTCTCTCTCTCTCTCTCTCTCTCTCTCTCTCTCTCTCTCTCCCTCCCCCTCTCCCTCTCTGTCCCTGTTTTGCTTCTGGGGAATGGGCTTTTGCTCGTATCGTGCGTCCATGCCGCTCGCCATGTGGTGACCTCCAGCGTTGTGCAGCAAACCCTTACAGTAGCACTGTAATGGTTCAGTCTACCCTCTGCTTGAATGGGGTTTGGCCCATGGGAGCATTTGCTTGCTTGCACATTCCAGGTCTGCTTGGGGATGGATGTGCATGGTAGAGGTAGGGCCGATCAGAGAGGGGGGGCGGGGGATGCACTGTGTTTGCAAGTGTGAATGTGCATCATGATGGCAGTGCGTGGAATGTCACCTCTCGTAAGTTCACATGGAAGAGGTGCATGTCTTGCCTGGTATGCTATGGAGAATGGCACGGTATGGAGAATGGTATGGTATGGAGAATTGAGAACGTCATGCCTGCCAGTCTCCCCCTCCCCCTCTGCCATGCCCTTTCCTTCCTGGTCACTTACATGTGATCACTGTATCTGGGCTAGAGACATGGGAGATTTGAGGTTTGGACAGCGTCTGTGGTGGTGAGGGTTGAGGAGATTTCCACTGTTGGCTTGTAAGGCACTGATGATGCCATGCCCGCTTTTCTGTTTTTGGCAGAACAAGGCTGCTGACAAGGACAAGAAGTAGAGTCGCGATCTGCCCACTCGGCTGCAGCAAAGGCAGCAGTGCCACTTTTTGGTGGTGGTTGTCTTGGTGAATTTGAAGGCAAGAGCAAGCGTGCGCTTGCAGTTAAAAGATTCTGGCTGTCAATCTCACATCACTTCGGTCCCTACTCCCTGTCGGCCGGTGAGCTCGGAAAGATTGCCCTCATGACCCTCACAGGCAGTGAGATTGGGCGATGGGAATGGCCAGGAAGAACTGCCCCTGTTTTTTTCTCTAGGCGTGCTGTGGTGGCTGCCACAGCAGCCGGGGGTGGCAATGCCGGCCTGCTGCCTTCCTGGCACTCTCTCTTATCATGCGGCTGTTTCAACCTGTGATGCTGAATGAAGGGCTGTACTCAAACTAGATGATGCTGGAGTGGCTATCTGCATTTACACACCTTTCGAGTGTTGTTCAGACTAGCCTGTGACCATTTGGGCTGGGAACCACGAACCACAAACTGCTGCTAGTTGCCTGACTCATGGGAACAACTTTGACTTGAGGCTCGTGTGGGAGAATTGAGGACCTCGGGAGAAAAGTTACCAGTTTCAGGGCTTTCTAGCATCAAAATATATTCACCAGAAAAACCTAGCAATCACACTAGCAGCAGCCCATGTGGAGCCGAGTATCTACCATCTTCCAAAAACTCCTGAACCTAGAATATTTCTGCTGCTAATAATTCGATATCGTCCTGTCAGAATGCTATGTCGGACACTCTCACTACTCCCCGATCTGGAAGGGAGGCCCAGGTTTCATTTTCACCGATGCCGGGAGGGTGTCAGAGCGTCACATCTGTAGCTATCTGGCCTGCAAACACTACACCGGCCGTTCTCTGGATGTTTTGCATGCACATGCAATCACAGACACACAAAAACGAGCCCGCAGGGCCTACAGGACAAACCCAAGCCAGGACCAACTCATTGTGAACGTTAATGCGGACCTGGATACCCTGAAGAGGCACTTCAAGTTTTGAACTCCATTCCTGGTAACGCTCTTACCTCTTTTTTGCATCTTCCAGCCATGAAGGCCAAAGCTAACAACTCATGTTCTGTCTACAGACCTCACGGCGAGCTCACGATCTGCTGAGCCCAATCTAACTCCAAACTACATCAAGTGCACCTCCACGGTTTCTCGCCCTGCTATGCCCACTCCAACTCCAAGGATCTCAAGACGTCAAGATCTACCAAGCAAAACTGCTCTGCCCAACCCAACTCCCACAGCTATCACAGTTTCTTTCATTCTAGGATTTCTATCTTCCTTTTTCAGAATAGCTCTAGCCTAGTGTCTCCCAGCTCTGGCCACCTCAACAATCCTTCGTATAGCCCCACAAGTTTCAGCTGGAATTCTGTATTTCATAGCCTACTTTCTGTTAGGCATGTTTCATGTTTTCGTAGCAACCTCCTTCGGAATAAGGCCAACTCTGGCATGGTTTTTCGAACTACTTCTGAACTTGGAATTCCATCAGAGCTCCCACCCATCTTTCTGGGCCATACACCACCTGGACTTGCCCTTTCTCCTCTAATTCAGAAATGGCCTCCCACTAACGGATACTTTAAGCAACATAATTTTTCTTTCCATCAGAACAGCCTCAAACCCATCCCTTACTCTCCCTCCCTCAAAATCAAACAAATCCCACACAAAATCTATGTGTCATCCTCACCATCCAAACGAGTTGGATCTGTTTCTCCAGACACTGCAAATCAAATACTCTCCACTCACCTACCCTACTACTTACACCTACAAGTACAGCACAGGCACAACTCTATCCCCTACCGGCAAGTTCCACCTCCATACACCACACAGAAGACCTCCACCATTGCAATACCCCTTCTGACCTTAACCTTGTCTCCATATCAGATGTTATCTAGCAGCAAACAACCGGTCCCAACAGTCCGTTCTACGATAAAGACACCTACCATTGTCACACCTTCTTACTCGTATCTCTCCAACCATCTCTTCCACCACCCACGTTTCCCACATAACAACCCCTATCTTATTCTCTGGCTGCTCCCCTTTATCCCTTCCGCAATGGGAAAAACAAAACGGGCACCTAACCTCAAACATGATCACCACTCCTGTCAGAGATGTACAACCTTCTCCTCGACCAAGTCCCAAGAGGACAAGCATCACCACCAACGTTTTAAGCAACAGCATTCTGAGGAAGAACAACACAACCACTATACCCACAGCACACTTTTCTACCTCCGATTTCTGACTCCTTTCTGCCATTGCATCTGTAACATAACCAGGAAGCATCGCTCTAGCAAGCGCAAAACACATCTAGTCAAGGGAGGTTATCAAGTCTCAAAAGGATCAAACAGTCAAAAAAGGGTCCTTGTTTCATATTCCAGCTGTTCAACTCCTACCCCGACCACTGAACACAGCCCAGTGTCATACCCATCCTCTCAGACCTCAACCTTGTCCCCCGTCTCATCTCATTTTACCACCAGAAAGGCACAGAATCTAGCTCTACTTATCCGTCTACAAAACCTTTTTGCCTTAAAACTTTCTGACCACCCAGTTTTAGCCCTGAATTCAACATATCTACAAACATATCATCAAACTGTATCTATCCCCTGCCAAAACGTCCTTACATGTCAGAACATATCCACTATTGACACAGAGGAACAATCTGCAGACACAAATCTCTCCCTGACAAAACACTCACAACAAGCCACTGTTCCTAAGCAACACCCCGATGCCCATGATAAACAACGCCCTTCAATCACAGAGCCAAATCACCCATCTATGGCTCGTCACAATCGACACATGCAGATTTCTCAGTCACTGACAACACAGCTTCCCGCCCCAAAAATCTTGACGCTAGGAGATAAACATCACGACGTAAATAACAATGTTTCCGCCAGGAACAACAATTCTACCACTCTCCCTACATCACACACTAACTCACAATTACGGCCTCGGGACTCCTCAAAACATGTACACACACATGTTCTCCTCACAAGCGCCTTCTCAACGACCCCTTACATGTCACCGTTCCCTACAGCACGAAATCCAGAATCAATCCCTCAAGTCGCTGCTACTCTGACCCCCAACCCGCCACATGCCCAGGAAATCAGCCGTCCACCACTCACAAGAGAAAAAACCCCCCTACAACTGGAAAAGTGAACAAACCCAAAAAGGGCAAATCCCTTCCAACAACCAATCTAGCTGGAACTAAGAGACGCTCCGCGGAAATACCAACTCTAGATGATCATAATAAAGGGAAAAAGTCTTCCACTACCTCCCCTCTGGAAAACACTATTTCCATATGCTGTTTAAACATAAATGGTATAACAAAGTCCACAAAGATTCCGTTTCTAAAAAGTTTCCTATCCTTACACAAGCCCACCTTCTGTGCTCTAATCGACACACATCTAGACACGACAAAAAAGTACAATACCCTACAAAAACAAATTGGATGGGACATGGAGTACACTTTATCAGAATCCACCCAAATTGGAGGTGTTTGCCTCCTATACCGTAAATCTGATAATATCAGCCACGTGAAGACGACTAGCACAGATAACACCAAGATCTTACAGAGCAACTTCGACGTCTACGGCTCTCCTATGACACTAACCTCTCTCTATGCACCTGCATTACTAAAACAGAGGAAAAAATTCTGGAAGCACCTAGACAACTTCTCACAAAGTCACCCTACAAGTTTTCTACGAGGAGATTTCAACTCCACGTCTGAGGAAATTGACAGAAACCCTCAAGATCTATCCAAAGACTCACATTTCCTTAACAACCTTCTGAACACTCATAACCTACTAGACATCTTTAGGATCCTTCACCCTCTCTCCTCCTTTTTCATATTCTACTCCACCCCTCACAAATCTTCCTCCCGCTTTGACTTCATTTGTACAGAGCTATCACAATCCCACACAGTTAAAGAAGCTGCCCATGCTGCAGTTCCGGACACCTTATCAGATCACATTGCAGCACCTCTGATACAAATCAAACTCCAATGCCCCCACAAACCAGGAAAAGGGCTATGGAAGCTAAATACCTCTCTCTTATCAAGACCTTTCGGTCAATTGCTGCTAAAAAATCTCAATCACACTGTCTGGTCCTCGTACAAACTCATGATCAAGAAGACCTTAAAAAAGTATAGTGTGGAAGAACATAAACGCCGGACAAAAACAATCTCGGACCTAAACCAAAAAATCAACACCCTCCAACAACAAAGATGCATCCATCCAGGTGACCACAACATACAATCTGAACTGTGCAAACTTGAACAATCCCTCAAAAAATATGTACATGAGGAAACCAAACACAAACACACCGTTGCCCAACTCAATTACACGGAAGGCCTCAAACAAGCCTCCAATTTCCTCTCCAGCCACATCCGAGCACGAAAAAGAGGAGCCACAATCACCGCCCTAAAAAACTCCGATGGTTTACTCACAACTGCTCCAACTGAACTAGCCTCCATCATCACATCCTTCTACCGCCAACTTTTTTCGCAACCAAGCACCCCAAACCCACTAACAAACATGCCTCCTTTGAAAAAAATCCCACAAAAATTCCTACAAGCATTACAAGCCCCACTGACAACGAAAGAAATTCGTAAAAGTATTTCGCAAATGGCTTCACAAAAGGCACCTGGACCCGATGGCATTCCTGCAGAATTCTATAAAGAAGCATCAGAACTCATTGAGTCAAACTTACTCAAAGCCTTCGAAGCCTTTCTCAATGAACCAGATAAATTCGTGGAGTTCACAGACTCGGTTACCTGCCTTCTCTTAAAAAAAGGTGACCCAACCGACATCGGTAACTACAGACCTATCTCGCTTCTTAACACTGACTACAAAATCCTCGCCAAAGTACTTGCCAACAGGTTACACAATATCCTTCCGTACATCATTAGCCCGGAACAAACTGGTTTTGTGGCCGGCAGAAACATCAAAGACACCCTTTCATGCATATTAGACATGCAACATTGGGCCACGAGAACCAAAAAAAATCTCACCTTCCTACTTGCAGACTTTGAAAAGGCATATGATACCCTTCTGCATCCTCACCTCTACCGCACCATGCAACATATCGGCTTCCCCCCCATCTACATCCAAGGGATCCAGGAAACTCTACATCAAACAAGGACAAGTTTTCTACTCAACGGGAATCTCACACCTCAAATTACCACAGAAACCGGTGTCAGGCAGGGATGTCCCATAGCCCCCTTGCTTTTCATTATTGCAATGGAAACCCTAAACCCATATTATGCAAACATGATCGACAAAACCATCCCCTCCGCGTCTTACTGCCCAAGCTTTGGTGCATATGCTGATGATATCACAATCTTTATCAAAGATCAAGCGAATCTGGACAAAGCCACTCAGATACTAGACATTAGTAAGGATCTCACTGGACTGAAAGCGAACAAAAGCAAAACTATTCTCTTTCCTGCTGGTCCACATGTTACAGTCCCACCCTCAGACTGTTTTCAATCATCCACAGAACCACAACGAGTTCTAGGTATCAACCTTGACCATGCTTTTCAGAACTCGACCATGTGGGAAAAATTAATCAAGAATATCAGCGAATCCGCCATAGCTTGGCGAAATCTCCATTTCACCCTCTCAACTCTAATCATAATCATCGACAACTATCTCATCCCCAAATTCCTTTACAACTCAGACCTCTGCCTACCCTCCACAGACACACTTAAGAAAATCCAAACCACAATTCTCAACCTGCTCTCCGCCTCCAAACAGGACGGAAAACTTCGTTTCATCAACAAAAATCTTGCCATCACCCCACCAAGCAAAGGAGGAATGGGAATACTATGGCCTACTACTCTAGTTCAAGACCAACAAGCGCTAAGAGCCTACAACTTTCTCTATGCTATACAAGAAGCCTGGAAAAACGTTGCATTCACTACACAAAGCTTTTTAAAAAAAGGTCACTTCTTCCTCTCCCATCCAGACATTCTCAAATTCAAAAAACACCGCAACCCCAGATGGACAGAGATTTTAACCCAATTTCTAGCGACAAAGCCAAAGGTCCTACCTCCAGCGCTGTTAAGACAAGAATTGCTACAGGAATACGCGGCTTTTAACCGTTTCATTCTGAAACGAAACGGCAAACCCTTCGGATTGGATGAAAGGGAACATTTTCTGCTCGAAAGAGAATACCAACTCAAACATATTTTTCACCAACAACTATCACTCTTCCCCACTGGGAAAACACCTCAAGAAAGAAACGTTATTGACAAGGTCAAACACTCAGTACTGCAAGAATGGATAGACATAATCCTACAAAAGAAGAAGGAAAACTCCTCAACACACGAATTCTTGTGTATCACATCGTACACAAACAAACCGCAGGCTTTCATCTACAAACTTCAGCCTACAGATGACGGGTACATTACGTCCACCTATACGGTAACACCAGACCTGACTATCGAATCCACAAATTTCACCGATACTCAAACCCACAATTTAAGCATTTGGACACCGGTTCACACCAGAGACAACAAGTTCCTCGGTAATTGTAACAACGTCTCTATTCCATCATGGTGCATAGATCTTCCAAAAGCCCCGAAACTTATGGAAATCTACCACATCCTCGTTGAACAAATTATTAAATCCGTTACCTACCAGGAAAAGTGGGCACAGGAAGGAGTTCCGGAACCTGATCACAAAGCCCTTCAAGACATCCTATACTCGAAAATCATCCCAGCAAAGCCCAAAGACACTCTTCTCAAAATCCTCATTCGAAGCATCCAGGTAAGGAACAGAATACGCTTCTTTTCACACCCCTTTGAAAACATTTGTCCCCTGTGCAGCCTACACAGCGAAGATATCGGCCATGCCTTTGAACACTGTCCAAAACTCCAACACTTCCTACACAAACTGAAACGAAGCTTTCTCATAATATGCCTAGAACAAAACAACACAGTATTCCTTTTCCAACACCACCACCAGAACTATAAATGGTGGCAACTTCTACAAGCAATCACCTTCCATGAAAATTGGACGTACAGATGTCAAATTTCCATGAACCAAAGACTACCACTACGAAATCCCACGGCACTACTTTGTCTCAACATCACCAAGGTATTCAATGAATGCCTTAACCTACATCTCATTCGACTTCATCAACACCCAAATAAAAAGGCAGCCCATCTTATGGTTCAACAACTTACAAAATCCACCAAAATATATAATATTAACAAAAAACTATCCCCACCTCACCTTGTTTTGCACCCAAGCTTGAAGCATCTTTGGTTCAGCACATCTAACACACTGGGGGGCTGAGTATTGCAGTGGACAGGGTAAAACCTGCCATTGTACCCCCAGCCACAGGGTTACGACCTGTGGTAAAGATACTCTTAGGGGTGAGGGTTAGTGGGTGAGACTTCCACATAATCCATGGAACGAGTGTTCCATGTGTTGAAATAGTGTGCACCTTGTCCACTGCCTAGCTGGCTAGCTACACATACAGACAAGGCATGCACTGCTCTATGGAGTATGTCCCCTTGGTCTGTTCTGAGATGGGCCAGGAATGCACTGCCCATAATGGGTATGTGCCCTGTGGCTCATCATAGGAACCATACCTTTTTGGCTTGGTTGATTAGGCACCGGAGTCTCAAACCAGAGGTCGTGGGTTCAAACCCCGCGACGGCCGCAATTTTCTTTGTGGCCAAAACTGGGACAGGAAGCTTCTAGGAAGCTTACTAGAGCCTGCCTTGAGGATGACACTTGGCGGTCTAAGGACGCGCCAAGTAGGAATGTAGGATGAGGTTGGCTCCAGTGGAGCCACTACAAGCAGAAGCTTTAGCAAAGCTCTGCAAGCATAAAAGCCTGTACCTTGCATGCATCCATTTACAGTTCTTGCCTTTGAGACTCCTCACAGAGTGTCCAACCAAAGGTAGACACTAAAGACCAACATGCGGACTTCGTGAGGTTGCAAACCAAACGAACCTAAAGTGTGGATCCCTCGTTCGAGGGTGATATGTTATCTTGGTTGCAATACCAAGAGCGGTTGGCGGCCTCCCATGTCGGGACCCGTTTTCTAGACCGTTGCTATCCGGCGCATTGACAAAGGGTTATGGGCCCACACTTCTGGTTCTAAGGCACGCTTCCAAGACCGACTAGCGCGTGGTCTTGCAGGGCGCACAGGTACAACAGGGACACGACCATCTGACGGCTCCATCTGCTCCATCGGCTCCATCGGCTTCTTCAGGTAGGGTGCGCGCACGTGGCGGACTAGGGGACGAGGANAAAAACGAGGACATCCAGATTTTGTACACCAAAGACGACCTCATGCTTCAAGTTCCAAGAGTCGACGGCCTCTACGTGCTTCAAACCAAAGTCACCAAAGCGTCAGATGAGGGACTCACACGTGCCACCAAGACAGTGGCACCGGAGCCGAAGGATGCACCACTGGCGACCGCTACGGCCGCCACATCAACCAAGGACACAGATGCTGAGCTGTGGCACCGGCGATTTGGCCACGTGGCCAACAGCACGCTGCAAAAGATGCAAGAGCAAGAGGTAGTCCGCGGAATGGAAGGGTGCACTATGNTGGTTGCAATACCAAGAGCGGTTGGCGGCCTCCCATGTCGGGACCCGTTTTCTAGACCGTTGCTATCCGGCGCATTGACAAAGGGTTATGGGCCCACACTTCTGGTTCTAAGGCACGCTTCCAAGACCGACTAGCGCGTGGTCTTGCAGGGCGCACAGGTACAACAGGGACACGACCATCGGATGGCTCCATCTGGTCCATCGGCTCCATCGGCTTCTTCAGGTAGGGTGCGCGCACGTGGCGGACTAGGGGACGAGGAATCGCTCTGTCCATGTTGGATAAGACCCTCGAGCCCCAACGGGATTAAGCTCTACCCCTTTTTAGAAGGTGGTACGACGCCGAGTCCGTTCTCTCACAACGGCACCATCGCCTTAGGCGATCATTGGCGGGAGGGGTATGCAACGGAATCAACTGCACCTTTGACAACGGTCGCAATCAGCAGCCTCATCAGCCTCATCGGCCTCAACGAAGCAGAGTAGCAGCGAAACAGAAAAGACGAGCAACCGCAAGAAATGGCGGATCTGACTCCAGCCCGCCTTGAGGCGGGTATGTCCAAATTCACGGGGACAGGTTTTCCCTTGTGGAAATGGCAGTTTGAGATTGTCATGAACGTGCGTGGCTACCTTGACATCCTAAAAGGGACCGAGATAGCACCAGCCGATGCGACCGTGACGACGCATGCGGCTGACCTTGCAGCATGGACGATGAAGAACAACATGGCTCTCGCCATTCTTGTGACGTCCATCAACGAGACTCAACACTCCCACATCACAGGATGCACGTTGGCTGCCGAGGCCTACGCAAAACTCGCACGCGTGCATCAATCGAATGCCCTAGCAAACCAACTCTTCATCTTCCAACGGTTGATGTTGATGAGGGTGAGCGAAGGAGAATAGATACCCGCATTTTTGCAGTCGTTCGACAACGTGCTCCAAGAGGTCCAGCAAATGGAATGGAATCTCGACTCCAACATGCGTGCCATGATCCTTCTAATGGCGCTGCCGGAAAGCTGGGGGTCCTTGATCACCGTATTTGGCAGTTGGAAGGAGGCAGATATGACGTACGAGGCTGTCGCCAAACACGTCCGCAAAGAGTCCATGCAACGCAGTGGCGCCGAGGCAAACATCTCAGCCTATGCCTCTCACTTCGGTGGACAAAGTGCAAGCTCTCGCTCCAGTCAAGGCAACAGCGGAAGCGGTGGCGGTGGAGGGAAAGGCAATGGTGGCGGGAAGAATTCCAAGAAGCCCGGCAACTGTCACAACTGTGGCAAGGCTGGACACTGGGCTAGGGACTGTCGTAGTCCCAAGAGAGAAGGCGGGAACAAAGGTGGAAAGGAGAAGAAGGAGCTCACCAACATGATGGCTAGGGGGCTGCCCATGAAGGGCGCAGCAATCTTTAGGCCCGAGGCATTAGCCCTTGACTCGGGCACCAACCACCACTCATCAAAAGAGAAGGGTGGATTTGTCTCCATGGCCGAATCTGTAATGCGCATCAAGTGTGCAAATGGTGGCGTCGTCCAAGCCATGGGCGAAGGGGACAAGGTGATCACGTTCAACGTGAATGGTGCGGAGAAGGTAGTCAACCTTCATAAGGTGGTGTACATGCCCTCCTTCGCAGCCAACTTGCTGTCCGTCTCACAAATCACCGACAACAACATGACACTGGTGTTCACCAACAAGGAAGCGGTGGCCCTAAAAAATGAGGACATCCAGATTTTGTACACCAAAGACGACCTCATGCTTCAAGTTCCAAGAGTCGACGGCCTCTACGTGCTTCAAACCAAAGTCACCAAAGCGTCAGATGAGGGACTCACACGTGCCACCAAGACAGTGGCACCGGAGCCGAAGGATGCACCACTGGCGACCGCTACGGCCGCCACATCAACCAAGGACACAGATGCTGAGCTGTGGCACCGGCGATTTGGCCACGTGGCCAACAGCACGCTGCAAAAGATGCAAGAGCAAGAGGTAGTCCGCGGAATGGAAGGGTGCACTATGNCGTCTAACGGAGGAAGCAAGTACTTCCTGACCTTCATTGACGACCACAGCCGCAAGTTGTGGATCTACTTCCTCAAAACGAAGGGAGAGGTCAAGGAGAAGCTCCGCGAGTTCGTTGCCATGGTGGAGCGGCAAACGTCCAAGAAGGTGAAGGCGCTCCGAAGTGACAACGGGGGTGAGTACGAGGCATGCAAGCCTTGGCTCAAGCATCATGGTATCCGCCACGAGCAAACCACCCCTTACAACCCCCAAAGCAACGGCGTTGCCGAGAGGATGAACCAGACCCTACTCGGCATGGTGCGAAGCATGCTCTTCGACGCCAAGCTCCCACCTCGCTTTTGGGCTGAAGGAGCAACAACGGCTTGCTACCTCTTGAACCTCACACCAGCGACCGCCTTGCAGAAGCGTGGAAAGGAGCAGGACAAGCAGCTGAAGACCCCATAGGAAGCATGGTCGGGAAAGAAACCCAACGCATCTCATCTGAAGGTATTTGGGTCAACTGCATGGGTGAAGATCCAGTCTGGAGAAGGTGGAGGCAAGCTCGATGCACGCTCCAAGAAGTGCATCATGGTTGGGTACGACACGTCACACAAAGCCTATCGGCTTTGGGACCAGGCAGCAGGCAAGCTCGTGAGGAGCCGCGATGTCGTGTTCGACGAACACACCCTTGGAAAGGGAGAGCTGCTGGACCCGACCCTCACTCCCAAAGCGGGAGAGTGGATAGTGTTGCTTGAGTCCGGAGACCAAGCACCCGACAACTGGTTCGCCTTGCCAGCAGGTGGTGGGAATGGGTCAGTGGCTGCGGAGGATGATGCAGCATCTGACATGGACGCGGATATCGAGGCGTCCGAGGCTTCCGAGTCTGACTTGGAGTCTGACGACTCTTCTGACGATAACGATGACGACAAACCACCACCTGTGGAAGCATCAGCACCAAAGCAAGAAGCGGCACCACTACCCTGGTGCAGTTTGCGACCAAAGAGAGCACCTTTGCGGTATGAGGATGATTGGACCGGCCTTAGCTGGTCGTGCATGGCTCAGGGAGAGCCATCCACAGTGGCGGAGGCCATGAATGGCCCAGATGCGGCCAAGTGGAAGGAGGCAGTGGATAGCGAGCTCGCATCCATTGCCGAGAACGGCACGTGGGTGCTGGTGGATAGACCCAACAAGGCCCACGTGGTGGGATCCAAGTGGGTCCTCCGAGTGAAGAAGAAGCAAGATGGCAGCATCGACAAGTTCAAGGCAAGGGTAGTGGCTAAGGGGTTCTCTCAAGGCCCAGGCTCCGAGTACGATGAGACGTTCGCGCCCGTCGTGACCTTTGCCTCCATCCGCTCTCTCCTTGGCATTGCTGCCGCAAAGAACTTGGAGATACACCAGATGGACGTCAGGACAGCTTTCCTTTATGGGAAGCTTGACAAGGAAGTGCTGATGGAGGTGCCCGAAGGAGTCAAAGCTCCCAAGGGCAAGGTGTGCAAGTTGGTGAAAGCGCTCTACGGGCTGAAACAGGCCCCAAGGATGTGGTACAAAGAGATGGACGGTTTCATGACCGGCCTCTCCTTCGCGCATTGCCAGAATGACCCGAGCATGTACGTGCGCGATGATGGGAGAGGGCTGATGCTGGTTGCGCTATACGTGGATGATCTGATCATCTGCTCGTCTTTGGTCAAGCTGCTGGATGGGCTGAAGTCTGACCTCAGCAAAAGGTTCAAGATGAAGGACATGGGTCCTCTCGAGTACTACCTCGGGATTGCCATCCACCGCAACCGAGTAGCAGGAACCATCGAACTCAACCAAACCAAATACATTGGTGAGGTGCTGAAGCGCTACCACGTGGAAGACTGCAAACCTGTCAGCACCCCAATGATGACCGACACAAAGCTGAAGGCCTCCATGTTGCCAAGAAACGAAGCAGAAAAAAGGGAGATGCAAGACATCCCCTACCAGTCCGCCGTGGGTAGCATCATGTACGCCATGGTAGGGACTCGTCCGGACATCTGCTATGCTGTGGGACAAGTGAGCAGATTCGTGGCCAACCCTGGGCCACAACATTGGCAGGCAGTCAAGCGCATCTTGCGCTACCTGCAGAAGACACGTCACATGGGCCTCGTCCTTGGAGGCCAAGAAGGAACGGACCCCCTTCGTCTGAAATGCTACACCGACGCTGACTGGGGAGGAAATCTCGACGACAGGAAATCCACCTCTGGATACGTGTGTATCTTGAATGGCGCTGCCATCTCATGGGCCAGCAGGAAGCAGGATTGTGTTTCCGTGTCCACGGCTGAGGAAGAGTACGTTGCTTTGTCTGAGGTGTGCAAGGAGACTCAATGGCTCCGTAGCCTGCTTGGCGAAATGACAGTGCCACAGAAAGACGCCACGATCGTACACGTGGACAACATGAGCACTATCTTGATGGCTGAAGATGAGATCATCTCCCGGTGAACGAAGCACATTGACATATTTTACCACTACTCATGTGACCTGGTCATGAAGAACGTGGTGGACTTGCAGCACTGCGGAACAAAGAGCATGCTTGCTGACTGCATGACCAAGCCGCTGGACAGCGACTTGCATTATGCAGGCATTCGTGGATTTGGCATGAGGAGTGCGGCAGAGGCAGGGTGAGCTCCAAGGCATTGATGGAGCCGAGCAAGGGACAGATGGACAGAGGTGCAAGGGAGAGATTTGTTGAAATAGTGTGCACCTTGTCCACTGCCTAGCTGGCTAGCTACACATACAGAAAAGGCATGCACTGCTCTATGGAGTATGTCCCCTTGGTCTGTTCTGAGATGGGCCAGGAATGCACTGCCCATAATGGGTATGTCCCCTGTGGCTCATCATAGGAACCATACCTTTTTGGCTTGGTTGATTAGGCACCGGAGTCTCAAACCAGAGGTCGCGGGTTCAAACCCCGCAACGGCCGCAATTTTCTTTGTGGCCAAAACTGGGACAGGAAGCTTCTAGGAAGCTTACTAGAGCCTGCCTTGAGGATGACACTTGGCGGTCTAAGNACACACACACACACACACACACACACTTGCGATCAGCAAAGCTACCCTTCTAAGGACTGCGAGGGAGCTTGCCCCTGCCCTCTCCCTCGTTCTACGGTAGGAAATGGTAAGTGTGAGCGACGAGTTCTATCATCTACTGGTATCAGAGTGAGGGAAGCTTTCCTCACTCTGCTTGCAATGGGAAGATTGGGTTGTGTGGGGTGGTGGCGGCGGTCATTGGCTCTCCATTGCTTGGAGCAGCAAAGGCCGCCACTTTGGCAGGCGGTGCTGCTCTCGCAACAGACAGCGCAGCCCGTAGCAAGCCATAGCTGCAGTCGGCTTGGCTGCAGCAGGGGCAAGTTGCGCAGATTGCAAGCCGGCCACAGCTGTAGCAAGCTGGCTGCGACAGCAGCAGGTACAGCATGTGCAGCCGCCTGCCACCTCAGCTAAGGCCGCAGAAGTTGAGCTGCGAGCCAAGAGAGGACTCCAACAGCTGCACTGCAATCTCTGCACACAGCGCAGCCACCTACCAGCCACTTCAGCCACAGCAAGTGGGGTTCACCTTGAGCAGATAGTGCAGCCATTGGGCTGCAACTTCAGCAACCAGTGCAGCCGCTGGGTTGCTATGTCAGTGACCATAGCAGCCACTGAGTTGCACCCCAAGGACAAGCTGCAGCTGCTGGACTGCAACCTGAGAAGAAGTGCGGCGCCGGAGTACGACATCAGCACGGGACTGCAGCTGCCATGGCGCATCTTCAGGCATAGCAGCGGCGTGACATCATCAGCCACTGCATCGGCCACAGACTGATCAGTTTGATCCTCCTATCTCCTCCCTCTCTCCTTGGAGCCTCTTGGGGTTGGGATCTACCCCTCTCCCTCCGTCACAGTGGTGCACAGCCCAGACAACCGGAGTTTCCGGGCCTCGGGCACTGCCATGCAGCTGGAGACCAATTGCTGCTGAAATGTTTCCGGCACTGCTGTCACTCAAATTTGCCTTTTTCATCAACCCTTCTTTGAGGATTCCCAATGCCAGATACTTAGCTAACGGGCGGGGGTGATACCCCATCCCCAACGGATGGATCTCAGCATCCTACGAGTCCAGCCACTTAGCGGCTGGATGCCCAGGATGCAAATTACAGTGGATATATGTTCTGCTAAGCTAATCAGCGAGTACCACTAGCCCAAGCGCCTGTCCAACCAGTTGGACAAGCGTCCGGGAGTGCTTCAGTGGCATCTGCTGGGACCCTTGTCCCGCAGCATCAGCAGCCACAGCATTCGCAGTAGCAGCAACCGCACCAGCAGCAGCATCAGTAGCTGTAGCATCAGTAGCAGGAGCAACCATAGCAGTCGTCTCTGACCCCACTTTAGCTTCAACAGCAACAACATCAGTACACGCAAATTCTGATGCGATCAGTTCCGGCACACTCTTCTGTGTCACCGGTGTCCTTGCTGCAGTGTTACGCACCACCGGTGCGCCAGCAAGCTGGCTCTGGGAGCAGATGGCTGTCAGGCTTGATCATGCCGACTGGACGTCCGGTGAAGAACTTTGAGTTCCCACCTCCCCGGTCCTCGGACTTGGTTGGGTTTGAGGTTTGGGAGCTCCAATTTCACACTTGGGCTTCCGGAGAATGGCTGTTACCCTATTACATGACGGACTAGCATGCCACGGATGCAGCACAGTCTTCTGCAGTTGCCCGAGCAGTCCATGCTCTTGTCCTTGCTTTTCCGGAGGATTCTATCTTGGATCTCAAACCCTATGTGGCTGATCTGACTTGACAGGGTACAGATCCTTTTAGGGCATGGCGGCTCGTTCTCACCACTCATCAGAGGGTGGGTCAGGCTGACCTCAACGAACGCATTTGGGAGTTTACCTCCCTCCGCCATGAGGACACGGAAGTTGCAGATGCCTACTGTTATTGTGCATTGCATGCATATTCTCGCGTAGGGATGCAGATGCCTCCACAATACTTAGAACTGGCTACAATCATGCTCGGGGCGCATGAGAAGTATTCAGACCCCTTCCCATAACTAGAGCCTACAGAGCTGATGAGTAGGGGGGAGACTGGAACTCTGCTTCCTTGGACACGTGACTATCACATGCGGAAGGCATGGTACTATCTTCCTCCCATTGGTCACGTCGTCGCCGCCACACCTACTCCAACAGCCCTAGCCCCACCCACCTCCTCCCTTCACTCGTCTTTGCCATCAATGTCCTCCTCCACATCTCCTCGATCAAGTGCTGGTGCAGCGGTGGTTCTCGGCAAGGGGAGAAAAGGGAAGGGGAAGAAAGGGGGGAAGGGGATAAAGGGGTCCTCAGGAGCTCCAGATACTGTCATGCGCTGTTACAACTGTGGTGGTGACCAGAGGTGGCAAGTGTGTCCGTGCAAGCACGACTTCGCAAAGATTGGACGAGTGATGCATGACGCATGGCAAGCTCGTGCAAGCCGCGATAGTGGCTTCTTGACCCCATCGACGAGCAACGTCAGCAGGGTGCACGTGACTACTCTGCAACACCCGCGACAGAACTACTCAACACACGCATTGCAGAGCTGGAGCGGGCGCTTGCAACTTCCTTTCGCACCGATGCCGAGTCGGCCACTCAGGGAGGTACGAGTTGCATGCACACTGCCGGGGGGCCCACAGTTTGTTCTACTACTGTTATGCGTGACACTGCATGTGATGGGCCAGCGGTGTACTCTGGAAAGGATTTTTTCTCATGTGACGTGCCATCATGGATTGAGTCCATGGATGATCATGCATGTTTTGATTCTGCACATTCCACATCTTCTTCTGATGGTTCGTTCACGCTGTGCTTTGTGTCTCCAACAGAGCACGTCCCAGATGGCACCTGGGTTGTCGACTGGGGTTCCACCCATCACATGACCTGCCACTGTAATGATTTTTTCTTGCTTGGTCCTGTCGGCTCCGTCCACTTTGTACTAATGGGGTCGGGCCAGCAACTCCGTGTGCATGGGGTTGGTATTGTCAACTTTGATGGCTGCTCCTGTTTATTTCTCTGTCATGCTGTTTGCTCCCCATCTTGAGCTGAGTCTCTTGTCTATTCCCACCTGTGATTGTCTTGGTCTCACAGTCACTCATGCTGATGGTGTGTCCACTTTCAATTTGCGCTCCACCGGATGTGTGGTGCTTCGTGGTGTTACAGTCCGGAGTATTTAACATATTCTGCATCATGTTGCAACGTCTCCGACACATCCTGTGCGTGTCTATGTAACTGGGACCTTGTCCGTCATGCACCAATAGTTGTTGCATCGCCATCTTTGTCATGTTTACTTTGCCACTGTCAAGTCCCCCATTCATGTCAAGCCTGTCTTCGGCCTTGACCAGGCTTCTTTTGAGAGGCTTTGTCAGACTGATTGTCTTACACGTCTCCTAGGAAAACTGCAGCGTTCGCCATTCTCCCCTTCCCAGTCTACTACCTCCCGTCCTTTGGAACTTGTGCATGCGGATCTCATGGACCCTTAGCTCACAGAGTCCTATGCAGAATGCGGCTTGTATGTCTTCACTCTCACAGATGACTTCTCCCAATTTTGTTGGGTGTTCTGCTTGCGCCGCAAATGCAACGCTACGCACACCATTCGTTTTCGGTTGGTACCTGTTAAGTGCCGGACCGACCAGCGCTTGGACCGTTTTCAGTCCAATCGTGGGAGGGAGTTTATGGGTCCTGCAGCTCAGTTTCCTGAGGAGCAAGGTGTCATCCATGAATTCTCCGCTCCTTATGCGCCACAGTAAAATGGCGTGTCTGAGTGCTGGAACCGCATGATGTTGGATGCCGTGCACTCCATGCATATCAAGTGCGGTCTCTCAAAGGCCTTCGCCTTCGAGGGCATGTCTTGCATGTCATTGGTCTAGAACCATGTGCTTCACGCTTCACTTCTCCGTCATGTCACCCATTATGAGCGATGGTTTGGCCGTCGTGCCGATCTCCACTTGGCATATGTTTGGGATTTTCTGGCATGTGTCTGGGTCCCCAACGTCCAGTAGGGTAAGAAGTTGTCTCCTCGTGGTCGTCTTTGTTTGTTTCTTGGCATTGCACCCCAATTCAAGGCCTGGCGGTTTTGGGACCTTGACAGGCACTGTATAGCTAAGTCACGCAGTGCCGTATTTCTTTATTCCTACAGGTTACGTGATCTTCTCTAGATCCGTGCCTCTTCTCATCACTCTGCGTCGTGTCCGCATCCCCACCGTGTGGGGGATGGTTCTCCTGCAGCTGTTCCAGTCGGGTTGGGCACGTCAGTGGGTCCTGTCGCTGATTCACCCTCTGCTTTGCATGTTCCTCGTGCTGCCGTTGCCACACCTGGGCCTCATGTGACTGATCCTATGGGGTCGGGCACATCTATGGGTCCAATTTCCATGTCACCGTCTGCTTTACCTGTTCCTCCTGCTGCCGCAATGCCAAACTCCACGCTTGTTAGGCCGCCAGTCTCATCATCCGTTGCTGATGCCGCGTCCCCCTCCTCTCCCTCTCCAGCCTCTTTCACGTCCTCTGCCTCGCCTTCTGTCTCCTCCATTCCCCCAGAGTTGGCTGTTGCTTGAGCCATTGTCTCTGCAGGTCTGGCACTCTCTGTGTCTCCGGTCTCACCTCCTGACTCCCCTTCTGTGAGTCCATCTGGAGCACCGTCCTCACTGCCTGCAACCCCATATGATTCTCCTGACTCTCCACGTACAACCAATGATCTGACCTTTGAAACTGTGTACAAGAAGTTTTATTGGGAAGTGAAAAGAAAAGTGAACATCGATCGTTCACCAAAATGTCTCTATATCATGAAAACACCTCTAATATTTTCATGTTTGGCAAGGAATCTGTATGTGGGTTCCTGTCAAATGCATTCATGTTTAAGATTATGGAGAAATCCATGGACATAAGAATACACTTTTCAGTACACTGGTTGTGGAGTGTATGAATTTGGATCGATTAACTATACCTCCTGTTCCTACTGCCCCTGCACCTGAGTCATCATCATCCACACACTCATAATCTCGGGAGGTTGGTGGTCGCCTTAGTCCGCGACCACCCACTATCGAACATCCAACCCTGAGTCCACGTCGGCCTATGCGGTCAGGTCTGGCCCGTCTGGTGGTCAGTGGCAACCCTGGCACAATGGTACTTGGGTTGGCTGTCCGAGCTGAACCTGAGAGTGCGATGTTGTCAGAGACAGTGACAGGATATGCACCGCTGCAGCATGGGCAAACTCATGCTCAAAATGCAGCAAACCTCTGGGTAGTGCGTTATACATCACCCATTGCGCTAGCCTGTTTGCAGCATGCCTCAGCCGATGGGCTGCCCGATCCCGTCTTGCTGCATGAGGCGCGGTTACGGCCCGACTCAAAGCATTGGGAGACAGCCATGAATGAAGAGATGGCTGGCTTGGCTGAACATGAGGTATATGAAGTCGTAGATCTGCCCCCAGGGGGGAAGGCTGTGAAGGCTGGATGACTGTATCATGTGAAGAAGAAGCCGGATGGCTTGAGTGATTGCTACAAGGCCCGTCTCTTGGAAAAAAGGCTATTCGAAAGTGCAAGGGATAGACTTTGATGCCACATTTTCACATGTTGGAAGGATGGACATAGCACATGTCCTTCTTGGGTTGGCGGCGTAGCATAACTGGGAGGTCCATCAGATGGATGTCGATAATACATTCCTCTGTGGGCGGTTGGATGAAGAGATTCACATGGCTCAACCGCCGGGTTTTGACGATGGGACGAGTCATGCGTGGCGTCTCCATAAAGCCTTGTGTGGACTCAAACAATCACCTAGGTGTTCAAACAGTGAGATCAGATTGACACTTGAGGGGGGAATGTACAGAAGGAGCGACGCTGATCCACCACTCTTTCTTAGTGCATCATCCTACACTTTTGTGGCAATCTTGGAGTTCGTCGGATATCTTCTGATTACGTCACCAGACATGGCAGCAGATCAGCAGGTCAAGGATCTGCTGCTAGCTACATACAAGATGAAAAATCTTGGTGAGGTTGAGGTCTTTTTAGGAATGGAGATTTTTCGATATCGCGAACGCGGGATACTCCACATCTACTAGGGTAGATACATTGAGACCCTCGGGGAGCACTTCACTGATCTCTTGACTGATGTTCCTTTGGCATCTACGCTGATGACTCCTGATGGGCAGAAGCTGCTTAATCATGTGAACCCTGTTGATCTAGGCGAGCCTGTGGATGTGACCTTGTACTTGCGTCTCATCAGCTCCCTCATGTACGTGGTCACAACTACGCGGCTTGAAATCGCCTTTGCAGTAAACTTGCCAGCACAGTTCTCTTAGAGTCCATGCATTTACCACCTGGATGCGGCTGTAAGCATACCGTGGTATGTGTTGCAAACAACGCGCAATGGGCTCTTGTTGCATGGAGCCCGTCCATCGGTCATTGTGTCTGGATTCACCGATGGTGATTGGGCATGGAGCACCGATGGGAAGAGCCGGACGGGATAGCTGTTCCTGCTTGGAAAGACAACATCATTGTGGAGGAGTGAGAATCAGGTTTGCGTTACCCGCAACATAGCAGAGGTTGAGTATGTTGCCCTTGGAGCACTTGCTTGTCGCAGTGTTTGGTTGCACCGCTTGTTTCGTGAAATGCGTCAACCAGTGGAATGCATCGTTTTGCATTGTGACAACCACAGTACAACTGACATAGCTACTGATGATGGTGCTTTCCATGCTCGCATAAAGCACATTGCCGCGGAGCATCAATTCTTACGTGGTTTGTGGGAGCAAAAACAGGATGCCATGGTGCGGATCGAGACGACGTGCCAACTTACCGACTTCTTGATGAAGGTGTTGGTTCCTGCTCAGTTTGTATGTGCACTTTCGGCCGATGGACTCGCCTCCATGTTGTTTTCGTGATGTGCCATGGGGTGCCGGGATATGGTTTGAGTTGTGCATGTGTATCATGTCAACGCTGAAGATCCAAATGCTTTCCTCACATTGTTGTCTTGCATCAGTTTTATGTCACAACTGCTTGTTCATGAACATGATTGGCATGGGTCATGGGGGAGTGATGTTTTCTAGGAATGTGCACACTGGTGGTTATCCCAGCCTCTTTTCATGCACAGGCAGGCTCATGAGTGAGTTGAGGACGTGCCTTGCCGTTGCAGATGGTGTGCAAGAGGCCAGTCCAAAGAATACAGGTGGATTGATGCATGTGAAGAACAATCAGTACAAGTAACTTTTCCAGGACTGCCTGCTTTGTGGCTTGGGTTGTGAGGCCACAATAATGTCTTGCCAGGTTGTAGTTGGTCGGTAGCCGGTTGGCTACAGCACCCGGGATCAACCAGGTACCATCGTGTTACTCCCATGGAAAGGCAGGGCACATGAGAAATTACGTAGGCTTGTGGTCGAACCCTCCAGAGCAGGTGATGAGGAAGCTCATCGCAAGCATCCTGTTGCTCGTCTGTTTTTTAGGTGGGCTTTGAACTCACAATCCTTCACTAAATCGTGATCAGCAAAGCTACCCTCTTTGTGACAGAGCTTGCCCCTCCCCACTTCCTTCATCTACAGTAGGAAGGAGTGTGTGTGAGCAACAAGTTCTATCATCTTCTATGTAAACACAAACACACACACACA
>SZWC01012619.1:70760-81266 GCA_023375785.1 Penium margaritaceum | reverse complement strand
TGCGGCGTATCAGGGGACTCCTGCTTCTTGTTTCAAAGGGGGGACTTGGGTGAAAGATCTGCTGTCGTGCACGACCAACAGGATTGACAGATGATGCTGCATGGACATCTTCTGGACAAAGGACGCGCTCGCACACTACGATCCTCGACCATGTCTTCTCATGACCCCCACGCTGTGCTGCGCCTCGCTTCCAATGTATCTTGTGCGTGTTGGGGGGGAGGGGGGGGGTCGTGCAGGTATTCGCTGCGCATCCATCAAACGCGAGAGCAGCTGCGCGAGTTTGGAATGACAGAGGAGATGGTGGACGACCAGGAGTGGTACGTGGCCTTTGCGTTGTCCTTGTGTTACAGGTGTTGAAGAAAACCTTTGAAATGGCAGGGGGGATGGTGAACGACCAGGAGTGCTATGTCACCTTTGTTGTGTTCCCAACTGATTATCTTCCGGTTAAAACTACATGGCCCATGCCCTTCAGTCTCTCCGATTCTTTGTATGTTTTTCTCGCAACCGCTCTAGGTGTGATATGCGCCTGCCAAGGAAGTGCATCAGTGTGCATGGTTGCTCATTTTTTTTGTTGGGACGCGATGCAGGCAACTGCATGCCAAACCAGGTGACCTCAACTTTGACTGGTTGACATCGGGGCCGTCCTTCTTTGACCACTTCGATGACAGCTCACCGACCGGCGTCATGGAGGACTACATCTGTGAAGGCCTTGTGGATGAATGCTTGGCTGAAAGTCCCGTTGGCGAGCGGTCGTAGACCACCATTCGCGGACTATATTGGGTAGATTGTTGCACGTGTGTTGTAGAATTCCACTCTTGAGCCCTTTCCCCTTCACAGCTCCCAGCTGTGACAACAAACAATTTACCACCCCCTCTTTTTTTCTTGTCCTTTATGTATGTATAATTTTGATGTTATCCAAGGGCTCGGCTCCCACTAGTGGAGCACCATTTGCATGAGGGGGAAAAAGGCAGGCAGGCAAGAGCCGTTTTTTGCTTAGTGTCCCCTACATCGTTTTTGGAGGGGTGCATTTTTCTGCATATTTCTCTCAAGTTGAGTTTTTTGCATACTCCCCTTCAGAACTCTTTAGAGCTTTATTCATCATTGTCGACACCAACCCTTGCCTTCATAGCTGGCTGAGAGTGCTCCATACAACTTTGAGGTAGTAGGACGTTTGGAGTGTCTACTCCACGGGGAAGAAATTGCCTCCTAACAAATCAAGGTCCACGTATGACATGTGAAGGGCGCAACTTTGTGTTTTCATGTACATAATGCAGCGAAGTAGGCTTTGAGGATGTCAGGAATTAACCATCATTTGTAATGGGTAGCCTATTGTTGCCTAAATGATGACCAGAACACATACTGTAATGCCTTTTCCTTTCGACTTTATATACTAGAGCTAGCCAAATGTCCCCTCCCTCACCACCCCCCCCCCCCCCCCCCCCCCCCCCCCCCCCCTCTCCCATGTTCTTGAACGGTTTGTTTCAACACTGAAGCACATGATTTTCGATGTCGGTGACTGTCTGACATCAGAAATTTTATGATAGTTTGAGCGTTGAAGTTATGGGACTACGTTATAGAGTTTCTGCGACATCCACGGTTAAAGAAAGGGGATGGAATAACAAAAATTTCTTTGAAAAACCTAGATTTGATATTTAAAAAAACCAAAATAATGGTTTCCAGACAGATTCATGAGATCCAGATTAAGTATCAGTAGGGTAATATGGTTGAAAAATGGACGGAAGCTATTACACTGTAGGAATATTGTTCCTTTATAGAAGAAATTGGAACATGGTGATGTTTCTCAGCTATAATGTATTCCTAATTTCATTTTACATGGTTGATACATGCTCGTGGGCTTTACTCCAAAACGAATTACCATCTAAGCGTCGGGCTCATGCTTCTCCTTCAACTCCCTCTTGTGCTCGACATTTGGAAACCTGAGAAAAGACGGGAAGACTGCGCACAGCATCTTGTGACGTAAGAACACAGCCCTGCTGTGCGAGATTGACGAACGAAACTTGCGGCAGACCTGATAGTAAAGTGTGGAAGACCGTGGACGAGCAAATGTAAGCAAGAGAGGTTGTGAGGTAAACTCACCGTTGCCAATTCTTTGGTTTCAGTTGTTTTACCCAAAAACTTTCGTAAACTCGTTGAAAAGAGCGTGTTCGTTTTTCCAGGAGGGCAGGAAAGGCGAACCGCCGTTTGGAGCGACACGGGGGCGGTTCGCCTTCCTCCGTGTCACCTCCCCGCCCCTTGCCAACGGCGTCATCGTTCATTCGCTGCCTCCTCTTTTGGGCAGCGAATGAACTCTCGAGTAGATTCTGGCAGAGGTACGCTGTCTGGGGCCATTGAGTAGGGGCTGTGTCGGCGGTTAGTGTCCCCCACGACCCGTGGTATTTAAGCTCTCCGAAGCTCCAAAAGCAGGATGTTGGGGTCGGCTGTCCCCTCACTTTCCTCGTACAGTGGAGTGGTCATGGCAGGCCTCTTGTCGTCTTCGCTAGAGTGCTCGACGTACGTTAGCGCTCTAGGCGCTAACAGTCCTGCGGGAGCGTACCGGTTGTCCGTTGTTCCCACCTGCCCGGCGTTGTCAAGGACCCTCACGACCGTCTCTGCCAAGGGCGGGGGAGGAGGCGGAGGCCGCGGCGGCGGAGGAGGCGGAGGCCGCGGCGGCGGAGGAGGCGGCGGAGGAGCGAAGGGGGGAGGCGGTGGCGGGAAGGGCGGTGGTGGAGGAGGAGGAGGTGGGAGTCGCGGCGGCGGCGGTCAGGCTGGGGCTAGTGGAGGGTCGAAGGGCGGCGGTGGTGGAGGCGGTAAGGGAGGAGGTGGCGGCGGCGGCGGAAAAGTCGGCGGCGGCGGTGGCGCCAAAACCAGCAGCGGCGGGGACGCAGGCAAGGCTGGGGTTGTGTCCCCTGGCTACGCGTCGCACTTGCAGCAGCATTACGCGGCGCACTACGGTGGCACCGTGCCAAAGGGCTCCGCCGCGTCCGTGGCGCAGCGCGCGGCGGCGGCGCCAGCGAAGATCACAGCCAATGACGCCGCCACGCTGCAGAGCTGGGAAGCAAGACACAGCCCCACTGGCGGCGTGGCCAGCGGCACCCCTGCCGCCCAGGTGCAGAGCGTTGCGGCCACCAACAGCCAGGCTGATGGCGCTGCAGGAGGAGCCGGCACCTCTCCTTAGCCGGCGAGGCTGGAGGTAGTGGGGAAGCCCGGCCTCACCGCCACACGAGGCTACTCCAAGACAGCCAGTCTGTATCGTGTTTTTAGCTGCTCCAGGGCTGGAGTTGAATGGACGCACTTGGTTTAAATTGGCTGGAAACGGGCGCAGTCAAAGGGGACAGCCCCTTTGGCGGCAGCGGGCGCGAGCAGCTGGCTTGCTGTCCAGGTGCACAGCTTGTACTGCGTCTGAAAGCAGGGCTAGAGGCGGCGCATGTCCTGGTGTGGTGCAGGGTGCCTTCCCGCGGATTTGTGCTACACAAGTCGACGGAGGTTTGAGTCGTTGAATGCTCTGGGTGATGAAGGTAGCTATTAGCGAGACTAGGGCCCCTGACAGGGCTTGCATCTTGTCCAAATGTATATGTAATGAAATGATTGGGTAAGTGCTTGCGGAGTTTTCTATGTCCATGGAAGAAGCGTGTGCTGCTCTGCTTTGTCATCGAGGGTGAATTGTGGTGTACGTTGTGCGTGAAATACACCAGAGATGGCCACACAGAAGAAATCAGCATGCAATGGCTGCTGATGTGGAAGACTTTGGGAGGAGTGGAGGGAGACGTTCAGGTGGTAAGTCAGACTACGCACATGTTGATGGCAACAGTGAGAAATTCAGGAGATTTGAAAGCTGTGAAACTTGGGCGTGCATTCTTCTTGTGCTTCACAACCTTCAAACTTGCCGAAGAAAAGCTGAAAAAACTGACGCAAAACTTTCAAAGAAAGAATGTCACAAGCAATGAAGAAGTGTCACAAAAAGACTTCAGGCTGTGGAGGTTGTGCAATGTTTCAAAGACATACACAAAACAACTCACTTGAAAGCGGACATGCATGGAGTAGGGACCACAGCCCTGCCCTCCTTCCCAGAGGCTGATGTAAAGCATGTCACCGCATGTACGATGTAAGGCATCTAAGGCATTGAACATTGCCGAGTGTGTCAAAGCAAGAACATAGCAGTTGAAGATGAGTAGCTTGTGTTGACATGTTTAAAATAGAATTACATCCTTGGGTCTTCCATGTTTTCTTAGCATCCTTGGCAGCAGAAGTTTTGGCAGCAGCAGCCTTTGCAGCTGTAGCCTTCGCAGCAGCAATGGCGGCAGCAGCGTTGGAAGCACCTACCTTGAGATCAGTGGCCCCAGCTGAGTGTCGTGATAGAGGTTTGATCAGGTCAAATGACCCTAGTAGAAACGGGTTATGCAGTAGATGTTGGTTTTTCTGTTGTAAACGGATTGAAATGGTCGAAGCCCCACCACCAGCTGCTGCACCTCCCTTTTCTCCCGGTGAAGTTGCTGTAGCCTGATCCCTCTACGTCCTTCCACTTCCGCACACCAAGCTGAAGGATCCTCTCAAATTCCTTGTCAACAGTCAGCTCCTCATCCACATCCTCTCCTTCCTCTTCCCCTTCACTTTTATCATCATCCCTCCCCCATTCCCTCCTCAACATCATCATCAAAATCCTCCTCTTCTGATTCTGCTAGCTCTCCACCAACAGCTTCAGCTCCCTCCCCACCACAAACTCCCTATCCACGAGCAGCTCCCTCCCTCTCCTCCACCAGAGTCCTCTCCTCCACCAGAGTCCTCTCCTCCACCAGAGTCCTCTCCTCCACCAGAGTCCTCTCCTCCACCAGAGTCCTCTCCTCCACCAGAGTCCTCTCCTCCACCAGAGTCCTCTCCTCCAACAGAGTCCTCTCCTCCACCAGAGTCCTCTCCTCCACCAGAGTCCTCTCCTCCACCAGAGTCCTCTCCTCCACCAGAGTCCTCTCCTCGACCAGAGTCCTCTCCTCGACCAGAGTCCTCTCCTCCACCAGAGTCCTCTCCTCCACCAGAGTCCTCTCCTCCACCAGAGTCCTCTCCTCCACCAGAGTCCTCTCCTCGACCAGAGTCCTCTCCTCGACCAGAGTCCTCTCCTCGACCAGAGTCCTCTCCACCACCAGAGTCCTCTCCTCCACCAGTTCCCGCTTGTTCTGCTGCTCTGTCTCCACCTGAACCACCTTCTTCAAACCAGACCTCATCATCATCACCGACATCAGCAATGAGCGCATCCCACTCCCACTCCTCACCGTTGTCAGCTGCTACACCATCAACATCTCCGCTGTCTCCCTCACACTCAGCATCCTCTTCCTTTCCCGCTTCCAAAGTATAAACAAAGAGGGTTCACACCTATTTCTTGCCACAATTTTTTCAGGGGGATGTTCAACTGCACAGTAGCTCCACTGTGCTGACTTTCAGCCTGCCTTTCTGAGTGTTTTGCATCAGCTCGCTTTTTGAGAGCACACGTTCGTCGTCCGAGGAGCTACAAGGTTGTGAGAGCAATCTCATGGAGAGAGTGTGGTGCAGAAGGAGACTTGTCATGAACCATCCACCACTAGCATGCCTGTATAAGGCTTGTATGTCATGTCACCATCCGCCACTTGCTATATTGCTGCCTTTGCCTTCTCGACGTCCTTGGCATGGGAGGGTTGTTGTTGCAATTCACTGCCAACTTCTAGCTCTTTCTCATGAGCCTCCACATCCTCCTCTGGTACCAAGGCTATAAGCACTACCGTTCTATTCCTCCACCATCTTTTCGTCACCAGAAAATCTGTGCCCAGAGTAAATCAGATGCACATGATGGGCTGCAGAAAAAACAGAACATTTCATATGGTTATTCAATCTTCAACTCAACCGCTCCAATTCGAATTTCACCCAGGCTTGGTTGCAGACTGCACATGCAAGCTCAAGGCTGCGCACAGCCTGTGTTGTATCCAATATGTTATTGTACACAATGCATGCAATCCCTCAAGTAGCATCAGTCATATAGAATTGAAGCTCAAAGAGCTTTATGAGTTTCATTACTGCCTTCACCTACAGCCAAAACACAACCATCATGATGATAGAGAACACTTTCTTTTTTCTTATTCTTCAACTAAAGTCCTTGTCCAACCTATCAATTGCCACTTTTAACTGGTCACCAGCGTCTGCACAAAAAGATCATTTCTAAGAAACAAATTAGCATCCTTTGGACATATGCAACATGTGTTGTCATTTGAAGGAGCAACTTGCCCTTGGACTCTGACTTAAGTCACGGCCTCAAGATATCCTTGTTCCTGGAAACATGAGCACATTATCTCGCTCTTGCATCAACTGGAGCTATTCAATGCACCTAGTATAACATGTGGTCTTGATGCCACCTAGGCTAATCAGAAAGAATTTCCACATGTCCCAACTGTCCTGGGAGGCTAGTGTGCATGGATTATGTCAATGTGTCGCAAGCATGCCTATTGTGTCTTCCTGATCCATAGATAGCACATGTGGCGACGCCATAAAGAATGGACAAGAATCTCATGTAGAATGCTCGTCCAACTCGTTAGGGAAACCAGCCTCCCCGAGTTTGATCCCATCCTCTTGTTAAAATGGGGGTCGTCAGAGTGGGCAGTGGAAATCCAACCAAACATTACGCTGTTGGGTCCCTAATTCCAAACATCAAGGGCCAAGTATTGTCCATGTGCAAATCAATGTTGTTCAACCTGGCCACTGCGACTTGACCCCTTCAAGTTGGAAGTCATAGTCTTCATGGGTCATGACATCATGATCTACTAATTACCATGGTTACTCATGGCCGCGCATATCCATGCACTGACCTCTCTTTTCATGTCTCCTTTCTTATGGATTCATAATGACATTGAAAGGAAAAGTTTTGAACTTCTCTTCATTCCCATCGAAGCATAGTCAAAATGGTCTTACAGTTCAACTTTTTTTATTACATCCATGTTTCAAAACTTCTCTTCCCATTGTCTTTTCTTAACATTTGTTGCCATTTTCAGAGCTTAAGTTAGAAGTTCAAAATTGAATGAACATTATTATCTAGTTGACCACATGGGAGTTGAGATTGAACATCTTTGTGAAAATCATCAGCGATCCTTAGAGGACCTTCACATGCCGCTTTCAGCATGTCTCACGATTGGCTCAACTACCACTGGGCATTGGAGAAGGAATGTTCTTGTTTAAACCTCAAGACCCTAATTGTGAGGAGGGACTATAATGTGTGGTATTCTACACGTTTCATGTACTAGGTGAAAACTCCATTGAAAAGGTTACAGGATATACCTTAGGCGACCCCCCTACTGACCAGGTGTCACGCCCACCTTTCGTCATTGGTCCATGATTCTGTAGGAGGTCCTCATCACACGGAGTGGTCGATAGTCAAGGCGCATGATTCTCGGATACCTATGTGCAACATGCAAATAACCATAGTGATGTCTAATTGTCAAAACGATGAATCTTGTTGAGTCACGTCCAGGCAAATAACTGAGAGTGAGCTATATGCAGGAGTATCAGGAGCTATGTGACAACATAGGGCATAGATTTGATTTCTCACAATTCGATGAAGGAGAATTATATTAGATGAGCCACTAGCAATCAAGAAGGATAGAGCTCGGATGAAATGCAAGGGTTTTATGGGGGTGGATCGTGACAAATTCATCCAAGAAAATGAAAAAGGTCTCATTACAAACCCAACCAACCGGAGCCCAATTTAATACACACATTGGCTTGAATCTAGACATTATCCATACATGGTTCAAAACGGTTATAGACACACTTTTTTGTCCCATTGAGTGGGTTATATGATAGAGAGTTATGAGGGTAGCAGTCTTTTATATGGATCTGGTTTGGAGTGCGGCAATTACTAGACATCAAAGCAGTCGTTGACATTTGCCGTATGTGGGCTGTCAAACTAGGCACATGCCTCCATTGCAAGTTTTGTTTGTGATTTGGCGCAAGTGCAAGAGGCAAAAAGTGCAGCTCAGAGCTATTTGTCCATTGAAAAAATGTAGTTGTTATCCAGCCTGTCCACAACGGATGGGCTGTAACTTGGATCTCATGGATCCAAGTTACGATTTCATGTAACTACGATTTCATTGCGAGTGTGGGAGAGGGGGCACTTTGGATTTTCTACCAAGAAGATTGTGCACGACATTTAGAGCACAGTTGAATAAAGCATGCTGGGAAAAGATGAATTAAAAAAAAATTCAAGACGTGAGGGTGTGTTCTTGAGAAGGATTGGCATAGTCTTGTCAAGGCGATGAGTTTGGAGATTGCATTGCAGAAGTGCAGCTTGCCTGCTTTCTTGGGGCTGAAGCGACACACAAACTTTGAATCTAGTTTTGGTTTGCATTCCCCCCTCATTTATTGATTTCTTATTACTGTGCATCCACCAGGAAGTGTGCTGGGAATGGCGAGATGTAAGATGTGAAGATTCAATGTTTGCGGTGAATGCTTTCAATACATGACAACATTTTTTCCCTATTTTCTAGTAGGACGTGGAGCGTGAAATGACATCTCTACCCATGTAACATTAGTTTTATTTCATGATGTTTAAGGATTCAGAGCCATTGCATGAAAGATATTTGATTTTCCCATAAAGAACATGTAACTAGACAGTTGAGAAAACTGCAAACAATGCTGAAAGCAAAAAACTACACCATGGGCATTCAGAGTTATTCTTGTCTTTTGTTTGAATGAGTCGTTTCTTGAGTAGTGGTAGTCATTCAACATACGTTAATCTTGTAGAAGATTCAGTTGAAAACTGCTTTGTGGAATGTTTTGGAAGATTTGGAAGTGTTGAGAGCATTTGCAGGCAGGTTAGCATCATGAAATTTCTTTAGCCAGTACTTTCGGTTGACGTGAAAAGTATTGTTACGGCATTTCTTTCATGTGTACTTTCCCTAGATTTTCCAACCCATTACCTGTGATGGGCTACTGCTTTTGTCTAGGCAAACATAATGATACATGTTATATCTCATTTACAAGTTGTCCGATTTGTCTCTCTCGACGTTGATCATTTTGAAATTTACTTGTGCTTCGGTCAAGAGCCTTTTCTTGTAGGCAGATGAGACTTTTGTGGGGAAGCTACAAATTTCGGGGTCACACTTGAGTGACATGCAAGGTCACACCATGCAACATCATGCTGGACGGCTTTACCATAGTATGCCATTTCAAGTTGGATAGAGGAAGTGTTTATGGGATCTATGGCCCATGTTGTTCACTCTTCCTTACAGAAAAATGTCAATTCTTGCACTACAGTGAATGATTTTTCTTGCCCATCACTGTTATGTACTGTTCTGTAATCTAGAGAGAATGTAGTCAACAAAAAGAAGGGAGTGTTGTGTTGTAAGCCGTCCCCGCTTGTTTCTAGAGCTTACTATGACCACTCGGCTGTGTTTATGCTTGTGCGAATCCTGGATGCGGACCGAGCTAGCACCAGAGAACCTTCGGTTGGTAGCCCCACCGTCCAGGAGCTGACACGCTGCTGCCATGGCGTCCCAGGACCTTGCTAGGGCACTTTATAGTTTTTATGAAGTCTGAAGAGTTCTCTTGGTAGACTGGAATTTGAGCCCAAAATTCATGTTTTGCATTGTACGTCCACCGGTCGTTACCAGACCCATGCATGTTTGTAGTCGTTGCGTGTGCCTCGAGACTTTGCACTTGAAGCATCAGACGATTTTTCATTCCGATGAATGTGCACAGAAAAATGGCCAAAACCGTGGTTTTAGACCGGTGTTAAGATAAACTGACACTTTTGTTTGCGTCACCCGTCGTGCACCGTGACAATTATTTACAATGTGTGCATGTCGTTTGTCATTCCTCTTTGCATGATAAGCGATTGAAGCTTATGAGTCTTTGCACGTCTCCCTAGCCCAACCCTGGTTGTTCCTTGCACTTGCTTGCTCGGTAGTGCGTCAGCTGAATGGACAGTGTCACCACGTCAGCGGCAACAAGGCTAAGCAGATTTCGTTCATGACTTTGACACGTGGAAAGCAGCTGAAGGACCCCGTTGTCATTGAGATCGGAGAACTGGGCTCTATTCTTAGTGAAATCAGCCGTAAGGGTCCTGTTGTTGAAAAACAAGAGAATGTGGCCTTGTTGTGTTCTCGCACAACAGACCCGTGTTATGTACTAGAAATACACGAGTACTTGATCTCCCCCAGTGGGAATTTCTGTCATTTCACAAATAGCCCTCCGCGTATTGAGACCTCGATTTTCACTCCAACGGTCAAGGGCAATTCAGCCAATTGCCCTGGCCCTCCAGCAAACATTGTTGCACTTTCTGACAACTCCGACCACTTTCGAGAATCATCAATAGAAGTGTTATGACCTTTCGGTCGACTTCTCAATGCATCAAGACATGTATTGATTAAAAAAGATTCATCTCGCATCATCGTCCTTGATCCTCAAAGCCCCCCGACTTCTTGGCGGAGCTCCTCAGATCCAGACCAGTCACGACTCGACTCCACATGCATCACTCGACGATCAACCCAACGACCC
>SZWC01012619.1:6899-22450 GCA_023375785.1 Penium margaritaceum | reverse complement strand
GGGGGGGGGAGTGGAGCATGGGGGGTGAGGGCTAGTGGGGAGGTACTTCTAGCACCTGGCTAGCCAGTATCCATGACAACTGCAACATCATACGGAGAGGCAGTGCCAGAATTTGGCCGATCCCTTGCGTCTTTTCTTGTGCCAGATGCAGGAATTTCAGGCATCCATGCACTGCAGCCCGGCAAGCTGGTGATGCTCCCGCCTTTGTCTCTTCTGTGCCTGATTGCTCCTGCTCCATCTCTGCCCTCTCTGGCCTCCGTTTCCTTCGCCCACGCAGACAGTGGAGCACGAGACCTCTCTCGCCGGCGGGGGTGCGGAGGCGGCCATAGGGCGTGCGGAGGCGCTGCTCTCGGAGGGGCAGCTGGTGAAGGCGGCGGACGCGTTGGTGGCCGGCGTTGCGGGCACGCGGGCTGCCGAGGTGGCGGAGGATTGGGCGCGACAGGTCAGACTCAGAGCGGCGGTGGAGCAGGCGCTGGACGTGCTGCAAGCGCACGCGGCAGTGGTGGCGTCGAGCTTGGTGTAGGGATGGCAACAGAAAGAGAAGCATTCGCCCGTGCGAATGCAACGGATATTGAGACTGAGGTGGTGCGCTCGGGGTTTGGCGCTAGACACAGCATACGAACAAGAAGAGAGGGACTTTCATGGGTAGAGAACAGGAGTGAGATACACAGAGGTTTCAAGAACATGGTGGGGCAAACCAATGTCAAGCCGTTTCGCGTGGTCTTCCGCTGCCACCGGCAACCCAACTCTGGCGAAGGTGGGAGGCCAGATGGGCTTTGACAGCTCAACACGTGTTGCTATCACCCTCAAGCGGTGTACGATTGCTTTGTTGCAGCCAAGCATGTGACTAAGTTGCAAATTGAGTCCACAATAGCTACATGCATGGCAACTTTTGACAATGATGGTCCATCTTGTTGATGAGGGTCATACGTCAGGTTTTGGTCTTTGTCCATGATTGGTGCTAGATTTTTTGCAGACGATGAAGTAGGTCTCCCAACCTAATTGATTTTTTCAACGGACTAATTCCGGTGTACCCATTGTTTTGGCCTCCGATTTTTCTCCAGGCCATTTTTCGTACAAAATGAGCATGAAAGATGCATCTTGTACCCACTTTTCCTGGAGCGCCTGAGATCATGCATGTCGTGTCCACCTTTGCAAACGAGTTAGTGCTACACAGGTTGCGAAGGCATAATTTGGAAACAATGAGTATCCGAAGTATGATTTTTGGCGCTTCATAGGTTTCACGTGATAGTTTATTTCATCCTATGTTCATTGTTCTTTCGGTGAAAATGACGATTACCCTTTGTTTTGTCACCCCTGACCCTCATATACCTCTCGGTCGGAACAATAAGCACCATCCGCCCCTCCGTCGGAACGATAAGCTCCATTCGCCCCTCCGCCAGACCGACAAGCCTCGTCTGCCCCCTCCGTCGGAGGGATGAGCCTGATTCGCCCCTCCGCCAGCACAATAAGCCTCATTCGCCCCTACTCGCGAAGAATAAGCTCCATGTACCCCTCGATCGGCTTTCGATGTCGAACCGTGGAAAATGATGGAAGATAAGCCTAATGTACCCATGGTTTGTGATGTGACGGAACACATCCAGCGGAACGGAACATTACCCTAGACACCTGCTGCCGAACGTAAATGCTTCGGTCTACGCAGAGGCTCGGCATGGTACCATAGACACCTGCGCCTCCCTACTTGGGTGTGTGTTCGGCCGCACATGACGACTGATGCTTTTGAAAACCACGGCCCGGTACAGGACATAGTCGAGTCGTTTGCACGGTCAAACCCATGCGTATGTTATTACTGTTCAGATTGCATTGGTCTTCCTCCTCTCGTCCGTACTGACGAGTACAGTTGAGCAAGCCCTATTTTGACATGTCCCATGTTCGACAAACGCGTCCTTTGCCACCATTGCAGCGCTGGGCTGGCAGCCCAAAATTGGTGCACGGTCCTGGGGGAACCGTTACATTTCCCCTCCCTCCCATGGTTCACGGAACTGGGGTGGCCGAGTGGGCAAAGATAAAGCGCGCATGGGACATCATCAACCCAAATACACCCGCCGACCCATACACCATGTGTTGGTAGTTGGGCGTGCGGGCACCCCATGCCCACCCGTTGTACTGTGCACCAAATTGGACGCCTTTGATGTTGGTGTGGCCAATTCCATGTTCGCGGTTATGACCATCGTCATCGTTGACCTCTGCCCTAGGTGCTTTTCATGACCATTCGGAGGGCACTTTAGACTGAAGCTCTTGCACGTGAAATGAGCAATATACCACCCTTATTGTGCTTAAAACTCTTCATTCATGCAACAGAATGTCCACTTGTTTAGGGTACATCTGGACAAAGTAATGAAAAAATAGCAGCCCTAAGAGGACAGTTTATGGGCCAATCTGCATTGTTTAGCCAGTCATTTTGGGCTCAAGTACTTTCATGTGACGTTCAAAATGCAAGCGTCATTGTGATTATACACCCCTCGATAACACCGGAAAGTCCACCTCTTCAGCAGAAATATGGAAAAAGCAATGACATATGTAGCAGCCAGAATAGGACACTTCATGATCAATGTAGTAAGCAGAACAATTGTGTATGCATGACGAACTTATCTTTCTACATGGCGGTGAGTGGGTATACAAGCTTTCACAGATAAGCCCATACACTGGTTTTTCAAGTGTGAAAGTTATCCTCCACATCAGTATGAACACAAGGAACAGTCAAGTGGGGAGTAATGTGTTTTTTTCAACATTGGTAACTGTAATGAACCTTGATTTGGCAGTCATTGTTAAACATCATGGCACGGCATAGACGGTAATATGCAAATGGAAATTGGCTTGAGGAGATTGCATGATGCAAATGTCAATGACTAAACACGACACATACTGAAGGTCGGATATGTGATCTTGTCGAAATGTTCACGAATCAACCCTCAGAGAAATTGAACAATGTCACAGACAGGACATAGCTGCTCCCATGGCTGACAGTGTTTAGCATCGTAGAATACCTCTGCCACGCTGTCTGAATGTTGGCTGCCACGTCTGCTACTTCAAACATGCCGGCCACTGTACCCCCTCCCAACATGCAATGAACTACTGTGCCTCAACTTAACCCTAACCTTTTGCCTAACCCGAAACCCCTCTTTCGTTGTGAACTGTGGCCCGCCTGAGTGAAAGGTTTGTTCAATCTCCATTGTCCAGCACGCTTCATCCTACATATGAACAAAACCAAGTATAAGTGATGAAAAGCATAGGTGGTAAATTGCACGAAATCATGTAAGGGAATGCACGAAGAAAAACCAAACACACACTCACCTCACTCTGCCTCATCTGGCTCTTCCTGGTACGTCTCATGCCACTCTCTCTCCTCCTCATCCAACTGCTGTGTGTGCTCATCCTGCATCACCGTCTCACCATCATCACCAAGAGGAGGGGAGTATGCACCAAATTCATCACTTTCACCACAATCATCCTCATCATCCTCGTCATCCCGCGGTGGAGCCTCAGGATCATACTCCACGTCACCACTGGCATACATTGCAAGTGGAGCATTCACACTCATGGAGGCTTTTGCACGGGCCTCCAAGGCTGCTACAGCCTCTGCTAAAGCAGGCTCTAGGCTTCCATCATACCCCCTTGCTGCAGCATGAGAAGGGCTTGGAGCTGGCGGGTTTTGCAACGTGTCTTGGTTTGTCCCTTTCGCCCACACTTAGGGCAAATGAAGTTTTTTTGCGCAAAGTCTCATGGACTTTCCATACGTTGCAAGGGCGGCCCTTCCCACGCCTAGGTCTCGGCTACAACCATAGAGGTTCCACGGGCCGAATGTTTTTCACCACCGGTTAGGGGAGGGGGTTGTTGTATGTCTGACGGAACACCATGCGGGTGAGTACAAGGTCGGCAAGGTTCTCTATGTTGTTGCGCTTCACGAGCAAAAATGCGCATGCATGCTGACAAGGCACTCCAAATTCCTTTCACCGACCACAGCTGCACGTCTTCTCAAGGATATCAACCTGTCGCGGATGGTTTGTGGGGTCCTCCATTGTTGTCGTGTTGGGGCCCTCCTCCGTCACAGTGTACTCTCGTGCCATTGCGAGACAGTGGAGGAGTCGGTCAGCTTGGGCAGGGGCCAAGGCACTCTGCACACCTGCAGCATGGGCACGACAAGCACATAACATGTGTTGCACAAAGGGCTAGATGCTGAAAAAACAGTAGCACGGATACAGCTTGCGGTGAGCTATAATGCGCACGTTCCAGCTCTCGACACGCGACACACAGGCGCCCCATGCTTAACCTAACGGACTCGGCTTCCTGAACATCGAGGGACCGGGAAGCACGAGGTGGTTCATCCGGGAGTTGGTTCTGTGGGAGGCCGTTAGCCTCGTCCAAGTATCGGGCCCACTAGTCATCTGCCCAATCCCGAGTCAATCAAAACATGACATCGTTAAATGCGCCTGATGGGTCGTCCGACGGTGGGTTATCGGTGTACCATTGCGGTGCAGGAACCTACGCGGGCCGAGGAGCGTTCCCGTCAGGACTTGGTTGCGTGGCAACATGACACGCGTGGTTTTGGGAAGCCATCCAAAACGGAGGGTATTTTGATCACAAAATAGCTTGCTATTTATCCCATGTGCCCTCGTAGTCAGGCTTACCGGTGTCTTATACGACCTAGTCGTCCACCATCCCGGAGTCACGAAGGAGGCAGCTGTAGAAGCAACGTGGCAGGAGGGAGCAGTGATCGCGTCAACGAGAACCGTGCGAGATTGAATGACACTGGATCAAACGGAAGCGGGACCCTGCCGAAACATGGGATGCAAGTGGCGGACCATCCGAGGATAGGTGGACTTGTAGGATGAGGGCACTGTCCGCTCATACGTTTCATCTTACACACTCTGCTACTGTACCGCATGTCTGAGCCGTCCGGCGATAAAGACTATTTCACCATGCTTTGAACTACCCTCCTGCATGCCCATGGCAAATGGTGGTTGAAAGGTTATCATAGCGACATGTGCGCAGCAGTCCCTCATGGCGTGCCGTGGAAGTTGCAACACGGAAACCTGTCGTACCGTTTAGCGGCGCACTGTAATTGGCCCGCTCACCACTTGCTGAGCTGACCAGACATCTCTGAGGCTCAGAAGCACGTTTGGATGCTAGTGCATGAACATTGCCAGCTCACGGCTGAGGTTGGGGCATGGGTTTTTTCGATATGACGAGGTTACTGCATACGCTTATAAGACGGCCATGCAGACGCGGTCTGTGGAATGACGGAAACCTGATGTAATTAACATATGTTAACAATGAAAGCATACTCCCAGTGAAGGAGCACACGAAGTAAGCTCAACCGTACATTTTTAAGTACCAAAATAATTCCATTGCTGTCGTCATAGTGAAACGTAAGACTTGATTACATGCATGACGTGTGCTTGTACGAAATGAGGAGCAAAAAATTTGAAAAGTGAAATAATAATACCAGGTCACCCTCATTCGTCCAAAAATGAACGATATGCCGTGACATTACGCATTCCAAAATTTCGAGGGGTACATGGGACTTATTGGTCAGGGTAGGGGCGAATGAGGCTTATCGTGCTGGCGGAGGGGCAGATCGGGCTTATCGCTCCGACGGAGCGGCGGATCGGGCTTATCGTTCTGACGCAGTGGCAGATGAGGCTTATTGTTCCGACAGAGGGGCAGATGGGGCTTATTATTCCGACCGTGGGGTGGATGGGGCTTATTGTGCAAAACAAGGGGTATATATTCACTGCGCCCTTGTTCTTTATGTGACCAAAATTCTAACAATTCTATTTTTTCTGACAAGTAGTTGCGTTTTTGGTACATAAAACACTGGGCGTGTCATTTACATTCACTTAAGAATCTTTTTTCTTTGTCGTCGGACATTGGCCGTTGGTCTTTCGTGTACATCACAATCACACAACTGTGGATGTCCACAGTCACGTTATGTGCTCGTTCGCAACGCGAACAAGCAAAAAAGCCCTCGAATGGACCTATCGGTCCTGGGCCTACCGACCCATTCGAGGACTGTTTCAATCGTTTGCTACGTGAACGAGCGAAATAGTCCTGATCACTTTAATATGTCCACTTCAGTTTGCTACAATGTCAAAAACAAAAGAGAGAGATTGGACGATAGGACTTGTATCATTCAACATTGCGCTCTTCTCATTTTGACGTCGCGGACATGAGAAGAGCGCCAAAAAAAGGGAAGTTGTCGATTGGACCTCGTCCGATCGACAGCCCGACAGTCCTCGTTGGCATTTGCCAACGAGGACTAGCCGAAGAGGGAGTCCTCGAGCTGGCTTGTTACAACCAACAAGCCCGTCGGAGCGTCATCAGTCAATACCGGCATCGAGTTTCGGTGTTGGTATTGCAGGCATCGAGAGGGTATAGGCGTCGGTATTGAGCGGCTATCCAACTCGATACCGATACGTGTACCCATTTTTTACTAGTTTCGAGCACTCTTAAGCATAACGAAAGTTGTAAAAAAAGAGAGAGAGAGAGAGAGAGAGAGAGAGAGAGAGAGAGAGTCAGAGATGGGGTAGGAAGAGTGTGAAAGAGAGAGACACGTAAAGGTAGAGAAATAATAAAACATATACAAAGAATAATCATGAGCATGTAAGTCGCTTTCAACTCTCAACATATGTTTCTTGGTAAAAGGAAAGGTATCTGCATATGAGAACTAGTCAGTGTTTGCGTCCGTGACTAAAGTTTTCTTTTCATGTTTTTGGCATACTTTGGTGGAGTGTCATAGTAAGCATGCAAATTATTATATTGTTCCCCATACAATTTCTTTCGCGGTGGAAATCCTGAATTCTGCTTTTAAACGGTGGCCCTCATAAGTGTTTTATGCTTTTCGTGGACGTTATAGTCAATTTTCTGCCAAATTGGCCACTTCACTCTTTTTATGTACAAAAGTGGTATACTGTAAACTAGTTGCGAGTACATGGGGTATGCGACAAAAGCACCCATTTATTCAAACACTCAATTCCATGTACTTGACCCAAAAAATCATTCTTGTACTTCTCGGAAATGGTTGTCATGACAGGTTAGCTGTTGTCGTGGCACGCACATGCCACTGCCGTTGCCACCAAGTATCGTATGCGATGGCATCTTCCTCTATCAAACACCATTTCCTTGTGCTTACAATACTCGTGGGTGCAGGATAGTATCACAAATCGTTGCACATTCAAAGGCATGTCGTGCTTATGGGCCACAAAGTGTGAATGGATTTATGGCGATGAGCGGTGGAAAGAGGTATTCATCGTGGGAGTACTCATTGACACTCTGAAACCCCCATTTGTCCCACCTCCACGTATGCCGTTGTTTGCATGTCCACAGACTTACACTGGCCACATTACACCTATTAATGTACATGTAGAATTCTTAGGCAGAGTCAATTGTCATTCAACAATAATTTGACTCGCCCATTGACAAGATTAAGCTACATTGAGATGTAGTGAGATACGTCCCCACAAGACGCCATCTAGCTCCGAAAATTCTATGCTATTATGATTTATGTGTGTAGTGTCTCACTAACATGTGCTGTGACCTCTAAACTAGTGTACATGCTTGTGCAGATGATCGACATGGAGGATGTTGTCGACGGCGGGCACTTAGCAATGGAATGGACGTCGCACCACTTTGAAAGACATGGCTTTTGTCTCCTCGTGTGGAGTCTCCCACCAAGTGCGCGGCCAGANGTCATTCAACAATAATTTGACTCGCCCATTGACAAGATTAAGCTACATTGAGATGTAGTGAGATACGTCCCCACAAGACGCCATCTAGCTCCGAAAATTCTATGCTATTATGATTTATGTGTGTAGTGTCTCACTAACATGTGCTGTGACCTCTAGTGTACATGCTTGTGCAGATGATCGACATGGAGGATGTTGTCGACGGCGGGCACTTAGCAATGGAATGGACGTCGCACCACTTTGAAAGACATGGCTTTTGTCTCCTCGTGTGGAGTCTCCCACCAAGTGCGCGGCCAGATCTAATGATAGCAACCATCGTCACTCATGTCATGGATAGTCATAGGTTGCTTTTCTGAGTAGCAAAGAGTCTACTTAGGTTCAAGGAGCCATAACTTCTATCTGTGATTTTCAAACTGATTCTAATTGGACGAGTACATTCACAGCAAGTACATTTAAGGAAAAACGGACGACACCCAAGTTAGGGTTGTCGATCCTCTTGTAGGGCTGACCGACAAAACCCCTTAGTGTAAAAAATAATGCACTTTCTTGATTGGCTGGTAGAATGAGTAACAAGTCTTAGAGAGGTGAGGGCCTAGGTTGGTGTCGAAGGGGTCTTGCACCACTTTGAGACCCACTTTGAAAGCAAGCATCTCATGCTTGCTCCCAACTCAGCCATTTCTCACTTCCAGGTACAATCATGGTGCTAACTTTTTGTTTTGAGTTTTACCCCTCACAGTTGAGCAACCAGATTTACTGACTTGTTAAGTCAGGTCACAACAAACCACACATTTCAGTCCAAGGGCGTGGGGCAAGAGAAAAGAGTTTCGTTCGAAACTAGCAGAGCGGTATCTTAAGCTTGGTAGAAAAGCCATGGCAAAGCAGATGCAGTAGACTTAATAACACTAGTGAAGCACAAGTGCGAACCAACGTTGGCAGACCCCAATATGAGCCACTGCAAGAGATACTGCCAGATATCTTTAAAAAAGCTAGCCTCACCTGGTGGTTGTTTCAAAACGCCCGAATGTGGGAAAAATGTTGCCAAATTTTGTTGTGTTGCATTGTCCCCATGTTGGTGGTAGCCTCGGCCGTCAGACGGCCGACGTGAATTGGAATGAATGTTCTTTACTTCTACTAGTCCACTTTTCCAATCTTGACCTTGCTCCCGGATGCAACTAGATTAGAAGTGAAGGAATCAGCTTGTCAACCCTTGGCAAACAGAGAGCGGAAGAGCTCAAGCAGCACGCTGGAGCAGTCACCGCTCCCTACTTGTCATGCAATAGAATTGGAAACAACAATAGTAGCAATGACAAAATTGGTACAACAATAAGGAGCAATGTGTAGTAGTATTTATAGCAATGCAGGAGTAGCAACAATAAAATAGTAGGAGGAGCAACACAAAACAACTAAAGAAGTGCATAGTAGCAGTAGTAGTAGCAACTGCTTGCTACGATGGCATTAGAAGCTCACACTAACAACAACAGCAGTAGTTACGATAGTAGGTGCACGGTTGTAGAGGCAACGATTACAACAAAAGTAGCCAAGGTGCTACTACCACGGAGGACCCGAGAAAGCAGCTAAAGCTTCCGCATAGTTGTGATAGGCTGCCGACCATCAACCAATTGCACAAAAAGTGGGTGTATCAATAGTTTTTCTAAACCGTATATTCGTGAACATACAAGCAATTCTTGGAAAACAGCCACAAAATTTTTGTTTAGTCTCCTGTATCCAAATCATCGATGAAATCGGTGTATGATTTTCTTGGAAAGCTTTCATAGTCCCTTAACAACAAGTTTAGTAGGTGTGGCAATGTGTGTTGTCGTGTATCATGGCTCGACTTGGTATCATTGATACGACATAGTCCACCCTTACTACAACAATGACATCAACTGACTTCTTCACCGCTCTCCACTAGTAGCTTGATGACTCGTTGACATTGCTAACCACGTTATAGTCTGCTCAAGCGGCCACACCGATTTAGGCGCTTCTCCCTAGCCGATGTGATCCCATATACTCTGGCGTAACATTCACAATTTTTAAGCAATAGCAGTATCCACATTGTTTCTATAGTATCCTGGGGTCTCTAAGTAGTGGAGCCAGTACTGAGCAAATGATAAAGGATTTTGAAAGAACACCACCCTATCCTGAGATGGGACATTTTGCATCCAAGGGCTATTGTTTTGCTTGTGAGCTCAGGGTGAGAATCTCTTGCTCTATAACACTGTGAAGTAGATCTCCTTGATTTTGAAGCAACTACTTGACATATACCCCGTTTATCCTCTTGCTTGTTCTCCCTCCTTATGTGCTTCCAATGTGCAAGGTGTGTTTAACCTGAGAATAGAGGTAAGACACGTCAAAGGGCTCGTTCAGCTCCCCACAGAGACACATATACTTACTAATGTAGCATAGTGCATACCTTTGACTTGTCCTGATTTCATGCCCTCCTCCCTCATCAACCTCCACAAATTCACCCCATGTCTTGAATTGATTGATGAGTTATTCGTAACATGATACTATTGAGGTTTGCATGTTTTGCCAGGTCTAACACCACTTCACTTGTCAGCAATTTTGGGTGCTTTGTCGATTTAGGAAGTGACAACTCATGAAAAAAAGAGGGGGGCACCTTAGAAGTGAGAAGCATAGGGTGAGATTGTCCTCGGTCAGCATAACGAGCAAGGGAGCAAGGCTAGCGGGCGTTTTAAACTCATTTTCTTCCTCTTTGAACCCTTGCTGAAAATGAAAAAGAGTGAGTCTCACTTGCCCTTGTTTACCTGTCATCACCTGACGTCTTGGATTTCTTTCAGATTTCATACGGATTTGACCATCATTTTCCCTAAAATAAGATACGGTGGTAAGCTCTACTCATTCTCATGGTATCTGAGCTAAATCAACATTCAGGCAATCAAAGCCGACGGCAAAAAAACCCTCATAATGCATTTGTCATATTTAGGTAGTAGCAATTGTGTTGAGAGCGTTTATGTTATAAAAAATATGTCATTTTGAAGGCCAAGGCTGCTCTAGGTTGGTGGAGCTACTCAAGGCAGGTAGGAGAGTGCTTTAGAGCACATCTTTAAGAGGCGTGTGAAGACCACATGTGTAATATGGCCCACAATTGGAAGTGTGAGGATGCACGTCCAACTTCTATAGAGTATAGAAGTGCAAGACTTCTTTGAGGACCTCACAGTACACCTCAACAATGTCTGGCATGCACGCTAGCAATGAAGGTGTCAGTAGCAGGAGACATGATGTCAATGCCTGTGTGGAACTCCAAGGGGGTGCGGAGGGCATCCCCTGGACTATAGTGACCTGGTAGGATATGGATAGGCTCGACTTCCAACGCGACCTCATCCGTACCACGTTGGACACATGTTCCTTCTTGACATGGAAGGATAGTTTCCTTTTATGGACTAGGAACATTGATTGGAGGATCTTTACCTTGAGCCTGCCTCCGCAGTTGTGAGCGATTACACGTTGCTCACAACTTTCAACTTGTTGCTTTGGTCATTCATGGACCCTCAAGCAAAATCCTTTTGCCACTATGGGTAAGGCAATCAAAGTGAACATCCACGTGATCTTTGGAGTGAAGTCGCTTGACCATATGAGGGATGACATCATCAAGGTATGGCTTTACTCATGACCTCTCGTGATGACTTGTACACCCTCTTTCCAAATCATAATGCTCCTCTCACCAAGTATGAGGATGATGTGATGGGCATACGACGTTGCATCATATCGCTTGGTGTATCTTGCGCGGTATCCAAATGGCTCCATACCGTCTTGTTGTACCTTGACGAACCATGCAAAGAGTTTTGTTGAGATTGTTTTGGTACACATCATACGTAGAGCTTGAAGGGGTGCACTTGGAAGTGGTGTACACATAGCTACAAAGTTATGAAGATGTTCTTAAGGGAGAACAACATGACCCATTGCCCCCACTCGAATTGTGTACATCTCTTATGAATATGTGAGACCTGTCACCGAAATGGCGGCTGGTATTACCCAAATTTGGGGCACATGTCGGGGTCACTAGAAGTGTAGCAGATGATGTGGTCATGGATGTGGAAAGCTGGAGATATGTATACAGAGCATTTCAATTGATGAACTCGTTTGAGAGATTGATTTAAAGGAACCATGAGACCATTTCAATCTGTAAACAAGTAGTTTCCATATCACATGTTAACCATCATGTAGAAGTTGTCTTTCCCAGCATTGATTTATAAAACATCTCTTATGATCTTAATTCACAATGTTGTTCTTGTCTCTCCATGTGCCTAGATTTTGAAATACAACACCATTCTAGATGTATACCATTTCATCAATAAAAGATTTACATAGTAGTTCAAAGTCATGGAATGCATTTTCATGTATTCTATATGCTTTTCTGTAGACGGAGAAGATGTATAGGCAACTTAAGCAAACATGGTATATGAGTAAGATACATAAGGAATATCTTTCACGAATTTAATCTTTTCATGAATGAATATCTTGTGAACATTAGTTCACTTGATTTTCTGGCCCAATTGAGGGAAAATAATCACAATTCATGTTAAATCACCTTTTCTATGTTTTACTTTGGGCCACTATATCTAATGTGATCTATAACTACCACGCACGTACGTAAACTCACAAGCAACAATCGCAATGAAGGCATGTGCCTGTTTTGATAGAGCATGTCTAACCGATGTCGAGGAAGAAATCTGATGTCTAATTCATGTTGGATTCAAAATGCGTCTATGCTGACGACTGCTAACTACGCAATTTCTTATCCTGCTCGCTAATTCAGAGGTCAATCCAAGTCTATGGAAAATCATAAAAAACCGTGCTTGGCTCACTATGTATGAGATCCTTCCATCGGACATGACATGAATTTGCTATTATAGTAAAAAACAGCCCTGGCCAAGGGGAAATAAACATTGTAAAGCAAACTATCCTTTGTACTCGTTTTGAATTTTGAAATCCCTTATGGTCAAAACACAACATATCATTCGTATGCCCTCCGCTAGAATGGCTTGTGGTTTGTTGCTCCAAAGTCCAAAATTGTAAGTCAACCGCATCAACATGGGTAGTATTCATCATTGCAAACACCTTGTCCACCACTATTTGCCTCAATCTTAGTCACTAGAAATTATTTCTTTGGCAGTGCCCTCCATCATTTGCATGAACAAGTCGTCTCCAGGCATCAAACAATGTTACATTTCGATAACTGGTGTGTCCGCTTTACGAGGATATGCCACAACATAGGGGATGAATGAAAAAACCAGATGTTATAGCTCGTCAACATTAGGATTAAAACAGACACTTAGGGTGATAAAGACTAATAACCCTTATACCCAATCTGCGGTTGGGTCAGGAATTCCCTTCCAAGCGACTTAAAAAACAAAAATGCCCTGCCCACTCGCATTACCATTCTCGATCAGCGGTATGCGTCGTTGACCAAGCATTTCGAGGTGGGGCATGTCGAACCCCTTCGCGATTATCTCTCCCACCCAAGAATTGCGATTGAGCAAAAACGCCTGTTTTGGAGGTCGAGCAAAAACACTTAATTTTTCTCTTCTTTCCCTTACTCGCAAACCGTAATTGTTTTACATGCAAACATTTGTCAAACCCTACCCCGAATTAAATACAGGGTTTTTAGGTTTTTATTTTGCGCGAGCTTCTGCTGAGTCAAGCGGTAGCGGGGCGTAGCAGGCTCCCTTTCAACGCATGGGAAGTCTTGGAGCCCCCATACGAACCATAGGGAACCCCCCCATGAACATTCACAAACCCCTCAAATGAGGGGTTTGTGAATGTTTGAAGCGAGTGATGACGTTAGCATGTCGACGTTGCATTGCATGCAGCGTCGACATGTTACGTTTTCTCGTTGTTCATGGGTAAAATGTTAATATTCTTAGGTCAGTGGGTAGGCTAGTCTTATTCTTCCAAACGCCGAGTAGGGCATACACACGTTTGAATTTTAGAGGTCATCCCTACATGCAACCTTTAGGATAGTTTTATCATTTAAAATTTCTGAGGAGATCTTCAAAGCTCTTATTAAATTCCCATATTGTTTTTCTCTTGATTTAGGGTTTAGTGGTTTAACATTCTCATACGCTAGTGCATGCTTAAAAGTTAATTTTAATCTTTGATGCATACATTTTTATCTTTTGATAGTGATGATTTCTTTAGTAGACCACTAAGTCTTTAACGGGCCAGTTTTGTCAATGTTGCTTGCTTGCGCGATCCTTTTCCCAGCGGCCGCATTAAATACCACATTCGAAATGAGAAGCGGATGCACGCTTTTTAATGGCTAGAACAGTAAGGTAGGCTGCTCATTGTTGTCTACTATTGCCGAAACTGACATTGAGCAACATTTTATGGCCAATGTGATTGTCGACGCCGAGCTATGACTCGTCATAGAAGCATCCTTAAAAACAATTCCATAAGAGAGAAATGACCCGTTATTTTTCTGAATTTAGATTTCGGGTCTGTGGAGTTGCATTGATTATGGAAGCATCATGATGGTGGAAATAAATTCGAGACAACGAAATACATCAAGTTATAAAGCAAAATTTAGATCCTTTGACTATTGTTCACACTTATGGCGAGTCAAGATCTCATGCGGTCATCAAAGGATTTTTAATCAGACCACTGTTCAAGTGTGACGTTAAAGCTAAGGTGCGATGTTGTTGATTTTGAGCTTTCAACACCGATTTTGGGCACTGATGCAATGCTTCACGCAAATCGCTCCTAACCATATATGTTGCATCACATCGCGATATGTCGAGAGCTGAGCTGGAACTTTGGGATAAAATGAACAGCCAGATCATTCTAAAGCAACCAACATTCACACAGGATCTTTGAATTTTAGTGCATGTCTAATTTATTTCAAACCATAAGTTCCACAAACAGATGTCTTTTCTGTTAGGAAGGCCTCAGATTAAGGAAACACGATTTTTTTGCGAAGCAACCACGATGTAAGAAGGCCAAACTGAAATGACCCCCTTGTTGCTGCGAGGTTCAATGCAGATTTCCGCGACAGCGGTCAACTGTACGAATATGACGTCAATTTGATACAAGCATGTCCACTGCTGTAGCGAACCGCGTTTCATCGCTATGCTTACATCGCAGTTGAATCACCAATGCAACTGCACACACCCTTGCTTATTAAACCCGACGGAAATGGACGGGAAGATTTGACAGACACCGCTGACCGGTGGCCTCACGCGGAAGGCCGTTCGTCGCGCGTATCTGCCCTGGAATCGTGGAGAAGAACGTCATCCGACGGGGAAGCGTGGCGGCCCTAGTTGGATCGTTTTTTACCGATCCAAAGCGTCCACTCATCAGCTCAGCGGCAAAACAGAACCAGCCAGTGAATGCCGCATTCCAGCCTTGACGAGCCGTTAACCACTTAACGGATGGCAGTTCACACGTGTTATAGCTCAGCCAGTGAATGCGGCACCATTCCGTTGGTTCTTCGAGTCTATACATGCCGTATTCGGCATTATTTACTTTGTCGAAGTTGAAGTACAGATGACGCAAACTTGGTTCTTAATGAGCATGAATCGATTGGAAAGCGATATTGACCACGGCTGGGAAGTAGAGTGCGAATGGGAGTCCCTCCGGCTCATGTGCTAAAATCATAATCCAAGGTTTCCAAAATTTTTCAAGAGCCGAAACTGGGTGAAACGGGGCATGTCCTCCCACTCCTCCTCCGCCCTCGCCCATGTCTGTCCGCTATTCTGAACGACAAAGCAGTCCCGAAAGTCGACCTGCATAAACAAGACACTAGTCATTAAGCGAAGGGACCTTTAGGATACTCGACCAAAGTCAGCGCATGAACTGTATGAGGGGGTCTATAAGTTCTGAAGA
>SZWC01012618.1:16250-28054 GCA_023375785.1 Penium margaritaceum | reverse complement strand
AGTTGATAATATGCAAGAGAGAATCAAGCAAGATTTAACTGTTCAGCATGCAAGACTGCTTCTTGTCTAGTCCCATCATTCAAAACCACATTATTGGGCAATTGCTTGAGCCAGGCACATCACCGATGGACTTGCACAGTAGAATTGACAAACAGGCTTCCACGTGCCAAGGTGGAAGACCAACCATGTATCTTCCAAGAAAACAAGGATTTCCTTTCCTGGAAGCATTTTTATTGCAACCTGGATGTGCATGGGGCCAGGATCGAACTCATGACCTCTCACTTGGCCAAATGAACAAAATGGCCGAGTTAACCAATCACCACTTGGTGTACTTACATGTCACATCTCACAGGAGACAGAGAAAAAACGAGTCATCCCACAACGAATCCGGGCGTCATACCTCCAAAAGGGGCAAAGCATTCCCGAACAATCTTACAAAAGTGAACAAGGGGCATACATATCCAACCAATATTTCTCGTTCACCTTGCCTTAGCTACCATGATCAGTCACCGTCGCTTGCTTTGACCATGGTGACTCCTTACTTGCATGCCTGGTGGAGATTCTTTTCCAGTAGCTTTGCACGCATATCGGCCCAGTTCAACATTGTAACAACCTGCTCAAGTTCCATATTCTGATTTCAGATCAAGTCCCCAGCATAATGGTATTGGATTTCAATGTGTTTTATGTGCCTGGAGAGGATTGGGTACTTGGACATGTCAAAAGCGCTCATGTTTTCAATCTTGATGACTGTTGCCATTTCCTGTGGAATCTTCATGTCAGATAGCGTGCTGCATAGTCACTATATCTCTTCATGCACCTCAGCCAAGGAAATGTACTCAGCTTTAGTTATTCACAAAGAGCCATACTCCTGCTTGCAGCTCGTCCAACTGAAACAATCTTGTTTTAGTGTACAAACCAAATCCGATGTGGATTTTGTGTTGTCTATCCTGCCCTCCTAATCAGAATTGGTGTAGCACATGAGAAGAAGTGACTCGAGTTAGCAAATCCTCCAAATTAGAGCCCAAAATGCAGTATCCACTTAAGGTAGTCCATGAAGCGTATCATGGCCTGTCAGTGCAATGGACTAGGGTTGGCCACAAGCGGCTTACCTGCCCAACAACATGGGTTACATCTGGTCTGGTGGTGACCATGTCGAAAACTGGACTGCTCACTACAGAAATACATGGAATTTCCCACATGTCAGTTTTCTTTGCTTCATTAGATGGGAACATTGGGGTGGAGAGCTTGCACTTTGAGCCCATGGGTGTGCCAACAGGTTTGAAATCTGCCATGTCGTAATGCTGAAGGATGGAGTAGATGCCTTTTTTTTTTATTTCTTCCTTTTCTTGAAGGTGATTGTACTATTTCTCTCTCACGCTTGATGACGATTCCAAGATAGTAGTCAAGAGGACCCATGCCCTTCATTTTGAATCTACTGCTCAGCTGCCCCTTGAGATCATCTAGCATCCCCTTTCAGGAAGAGCAAAGAATCAGGTCATTGATGTACAAGATGACGAACATGAGCCTTATTTTGCTCTTATTCATGTACATGCTTGGGTCATTGTTGCAATACATGAAGTACACTTTGGACATGAATGAATCCATCCCTTGGTACCAAAAAATTTGGGATTAATCCATAGAGCTCATTCACCAACCTCCAAACTTTGCCCTCGGGGGTATCAACCCCTTCTGGCACTTCCATCTTCACCTCCTTGCCAAGTTTTCCATGTAGAAAGGGTGTCTTCCATCCATCTCATGGAATTTCATGTTGTTGGCAGCAGCAATGGTGAGTATTGATCGGATGGAGGCAAATGTCACCACAGGAGAAAAGGTCTCATTATACTCTATGACGAGGTATTGAGAGAACTCCTTTGCCACCACCCAAGCATTGTACTTGTCTATCTTGCCACCATGTTTCCTTTTTACTTTCAACACCCACTTGAATCCCACCACGTGAGTCCCAATTGTTCTTTCCACCATATCCCATTTCCCATTCTCCTCAACGTAGTTGAGCTCGTTGCGTATTGCTTTGTTCCACTCAGCTTTTTCAGGACAATTGAGTACCTCTGTGATGTGTGTTGGCTCCTCTTCAACTAAGATCAAATGATTCAAGCCTTTGCATTTACCCTTATCTCTGTCGTAATGCTGCCAAGGCACTTTGAGACGTGAACTGCTCCTTGGACCTAATGGCTGGTTTTGCTGTTGTGGAAGCTGCAGGTCTGCTTTGTTTTTAATGATGGGATAGGTATGTCGGAGTCAGAGTCTGATTCCTCTAATTCAGCTTCATCGGCTCCTCTCTCTTTCATACTGCCCAGCCACACACAAGCAATTGCCAATGTGCTTGAGTTTTTTCTCCCTCCTCAAGGTGGGTGAGCTACTATCCCTTTTTGGGAGCNAATCCCACCACGTGAGTCCCAATTGTTCTTTCCACCATATCCCATGTCCCATTCTCCTCAACGTAGTTGAGCTCGTTGCGTATTGCTTTGTTCCACTCAGCTTTTTCAGGACAATTGAGTACCTCTGTGATGTGTGTTGGCTCCTCTTCAACTAAGATCAAATAATTCAAGCCTTTGCATTTACCCTTATCTCTGTCGTAATGCTGCCAAGGAACTTTGAGACGTGAACTGCTCCTTGGACCTAATGGCTGGTTTTGCTGTTGTGGAAGCTGCAGGTCTGCTTTGTTTTTAATGATGGGATAGGTATGTCGGAGTCAGAGTCTGATTCCTCTAATTCAGCTTCATTGGCTCCTCTCTCTTTCATACTGCCCAGCCACACACAAGCAATTGCCAATGTGCTTGAGTTTTTTCTCCCTCCTCAAGGTGGGTGAGCTACTATCCCTTTTTGGGAGCAGTCTCAAGTTCCAGAAGCTCTCTCATATCTCTAAAGTTGTTATGGAAACCTACATTTTTGCTTTGGATGGCCTTGGATCCTTGGTTCTACAGTCTATGAGCTCCGTGGGTGGTATCCTAGTCAATGACGATTGACTTTTGAGCTCCTGAATCTGGCTGTCTTGGGCCCTCACCCAACCTGGACCCTACCAAAGCCGGTGTGACCAAATACCTTCAAATAGGAGGCATCCGGCTTCTTGCCTGACCATGCTGCTTACGGCATCTTCAGCTGTTGTGTGTACTCCTTCTTGCCTCCCCTTTGCATAGCTGTTGCATTTGGGAGATTCACAAGACAGACAACCGTATGTGCTGCTTCAGCCAAGAATTGTGGAGGCAGCTTGGCATCAAAGAGGATGCACCTTGTCATGTCAAGGAGGTTCTAGTTCATCCTCACTGCTATGCCGTTGATTTGAGGTGAGCAGGGGGTGGTTTTCTAGTGTTCAATGCCATGTTTCTTGAGCCACTCCCTGCAGGCTTTGTACTCCCCTCCAATTTCCTCCGCGAACACCTTCACCTTCTTACCACTTTGCCGCTCAACCATAACGACAAAGGCTTGCATGTTTTCCTTCACTTCACTTTTCATTTTGAGAAAAAATATCCAGATCTTGTAACTGTGGTCTTCAATGCAGGTGAGGAAACATCTGTTACCTCCGTTGGATGGTGTGCAAAATGGACCGTACACATCATAGGATGTTTTCCAAGAGCATGCATGTAACTGCTCTTGAGAGCCTTATTCTTTGCATTTCCATGAAGGCACAGCTCACAGAAGTTCCCAGGTGCTTCTTTCACCTCATCACATAGCTCAATCCCATGTACTAGCTTCTTCTTTTCCATGAGAACCAATGTGTGATGAGTCACGTGTCCAAAGCACATGTGCCACATGTTCTTGGAGCATGTTTTCTGGCTGGAATGAACAGCCCCGGTGGCTTCTTTTGCTTGCGGTCCTCTAGCTGCTTCCACTACTCCAACATGCCCTTTGTTATCAGACTCTCCATCGCTTCTCTTATCAAAATCAATCTTGGCCGAAGATTCAGCCTTCGAGTCTTGGTTTGTAAAACGTGTAGTCCATCAACACTAGGAACTTATGCAACAACATTTTTGGAAGAGTAGGAGATATCGATGTTCTTGGTAAGGACAATCACTACTTCCTTTTCTATNTGTGATGAGTCACGTGTCCGAAGCGCATGTGCCACATGTTCTTGGAGCATGTTTTCTGGCTGGAATGAACAGTCCCGGTGGCTTCTATTGCTTGCGGTTCTCTAGCTGCTTCCACTACTCCAACATGCCCTTTGTTATCAGACTCTCCATCGCTTCTCTTATCAAAATCAATCTTGGCCGAAGATTCAGCCTTCGAGTCTTGGTTTGTAAAACGTGTAGTCCATCAACACTAGGAACTTATGCAACAGCATTTTTGGAAGAGTAGGAGATATCGATGTTCTTGGTAAGGACAATCACTACTTCCTTTTCTATGAAGACCGCCATCATGCCATGATCAGTGATCGTTGAGACAGAGACCCTCCTATGGGTAGGTCATTAGAGGCCGGGTACATTGCACTTGGAGCCGGGGCTACTCAGGCTTTGGGCCTGCAGTTCTTATTTTGTGATTTGTGTCAATCTGCACCTTCCATCCCTTTGGGTTATGACAACCAGAGTGCTCTTGTCATCATAGATAAACCTGGTGTCTTTCATGCACAGAAAAATCACACTTTTCCAGCATCCTTTTGTGTGTGACTTGGTATAGCGGCATGTATGTACTGTCATATTGGTTGGCATGGACACGTTTATGCCAGATCAAGCTTGCTTTCAAACAAAGGGACTTGTACAAAGGAAGGCAGGGCTTTTTCGCTTGCCTGCGGGTGGCTAAGAGTGTGATGTGTGCGTATGGGCTATTGAGCATTGTAGTACGCATTTATGTCTGTTTTGCACGTGCATGAAAATTCATACCAGTGTTGTGATGTGAGCCGTACCTGTCTGTACATATAGTTGATTGTGACCATTCGGTCGTTTCCAAACTGGTGCAGATAGTATTTTTGTGGTGATCTATGTGACCCAGCCAACACTGAGAAATTTGGTGTGGTGATCTACCAATCTTCAGCTGCAAGATATCTACAACAGTGTGTAAAGGATATTGATGGGCACTCGGCCATATTTTTGCAGCCTCAAGGTTTTCCTTCATGGACTAGCCTTCAACAAAATCTGAATGTTTTGCATAGTGTGTCATCCAGTCAATGTCAGATCTATGTGTTTGTGCAGTCATTGCATACGACTCAATACTCTTCATCCGTAGGTTCAGATGCCTTTACAGAATAGTGGTTTGGGCTGGTTTTAAAGAAAAGTGATCTGGCACATGCATCACCCGCAGTGGGCCAAACTAGGTAGTTATGCAATGATATCTTCAGCTACCTTCTCCTTTCATGTTTGAGCTTGAATAACATAAAACTATGTGCATCTACCCTAGCCAATCCCTTCCTGCTCGCACCTGCCTTGCATGCCAGTGTGTCAGCTGATTGGACAGAGTTTCCACGTCAGTGATAGCAAAACTAGGAAGCTTCCAGGTGTTGGATATGAATGCCCCTTGTTTACTACAGTAGGATGGTTTGAAAATTCTCTACCCCTTGTGGAGGTATGATCCCTAGATCCATTGTAGGGTGACTCACTTATGCTCTGCCTTCTGTGATACATGACATGGAGTACAATGGTTAACATGGTCATTTTTTTCATCTGGCCAAGTGCGAGGTCATGAGTTTGATCCTTTCTCCATGCACATCTTGATTCCAAAGGAAGGTTCTACAAAAGGAAGTATGTAACCTCATAGAAGGTACACGGATTATCTGCCTCCTTTGCACTAGGATGCTAATGTGTCAAGCCCATAGAGCAAGCCCATTGGAGACGTGGCTGGATCAAGCCATTGCTGAAGAATGTGATTTTGAGTTCTGGGAATGGAAAGACATCTATCATAGGACTTGTATTACATGCTGATCAACTAATCCTTGCTTGATTCTCTCTTGCACATTGACAACTTGATCCCTTCTTGAGATGTCTTGCTCAGGTGTTAGTACTCTTGATAGTTAATTGTACTCCTGATTATGTTTGGGTTGCACAACACATACATGTAAATGAATAATATGTAACAACCATCATGAGTTTTTTGGTTCCATGACATCTCTGCTAGAGGCTGTTAGCTCACTAGCAGAAAAAATGTTATAGATCCACATCTCTGGTTAAAGAAGTTTCACACAGGCAACCACTAAGTCACGAGTAGTGGCAGCGCCCTCGCTCTCACCCAAATTCTCTATTTTCAGGTCAACATCAACAGGAGGAAAATGCATCAAAATTTCAAATTTCCTTCTTTAGAGCTGAAATCAGNCCTCATAGAAGGTACACGGATTATCTGCCTCCTTTGCACTAGGATGCTAATGTGTCAAGCCCATAGAGCAAGCCCATTGGAGACGTGGCTGGATCAAGCCATTGCTGAAGAATGTGATTTTGAGTTCTGGGAATGGAAAGACATCTATCATAGGACTTGTATTACATGCTGATCAACTAATCCTTGCTTGATTCTCTCTTGCACATTGACAACTTGATCCTTTCTTGAGATGTCTTGCTCAGGTGTTAGTACTCTTGATAGTTAATTGTATTCCTGATTATGTTTGGGTTGCACAACACATACATGTAAATGAAGAATATGTAACAACCATCATGAGTTTTTTGGTTCCATGACATCTCTTCTAGAGGCTGTTAGCTCACTAGCAGAAAAAATGTTATAGAGCCACATCTCTGGTTAAAGAAGTTTCACACAGGCAACCACTAAGTCACGAGTAGTGGCAGCGCCCTCGCTCTCACCCAAATTCTCTATTTTCAGGTCAACATCAACAGGAGGAAAATGCATCAAAATTTCAAATTTCCTTCTTTAGAGCTGAAATCAGNTGTGTCAAGCCCATAGAGCAAGCCCATTGGAGACGTGGCTGGATCAAGCCATTGCTGAAGAATGTGATTTTGAGTTCTGGGAATGGAAAGACATCTATCATAGGACTTGTATTACATGCTGATCAACTAATCCTTGCTTGATTCTCTCTTGCACATTGACAACTTGATCCCTTCTTGAGATGTCTTGCTCAGGTGTTAGTACTCTTGATAGTTAATTGTATTCCTGATTATGTTTGGGTTGCACAACACATACATGTAAATGAAGAATATGTAACAACCATCATGAGTTTTTTGGTTCCATGACATCTCTGCTAGAGGCTGTTAGCTCACTAGCAGAAAAAATGTTATAGATCCACATCTCTGGTTAAAGAAGTTTCACACAGGCAACCACTAAGTCATGAGTAGTGGCAGCACCCTCGCTCTCACCCAAATTCTCTATTTTCAGGTCAACATCAACAGGAGGAAAATGCATCAAAATTTCAAATTTCCTTCTTTAGAGCTGAAATCAGCCTACATCAACCTATATCAACCTACATGCTTTTGTGACCGCCAACATCAATAGGGCAATAACTTGCCCCTGTTGACCAACAGCCTACAGCAACCTTAAATACAGGTGCATTTTCATCAACAATAGGTACAAAAATAGTAGCATTTGTAGTTGTAGAAATGGCAGGGTCAAGTAAATTAGGGAACGAATTTGTTGTCCTNTTTTTTGGTTCCATGACATCTCTGCTAGAGGCTGTTAGCTCACTAGCAGAAAAAATGTTATAGATCCACATCTCTGGTTAAAGAAGTTTCACACAGGCAACCACTAAGTCATGAGTAGTGGCAGCACCCTCGCTCTCACCCAAATTCTCTATTTTCAGGTCAACATCAACAGGAGGAAAATGCATCAAAATTTCAAATTTCCTTCTTTAGAGCTGAAATCAGCCTACATCAACCTATATCAACCTACATGCTTTTGTGACCGCCAACATCAATAGGGCAATCACTTGCCCCTGTTGACCAACAGCCTACAGCAACCTTAAATACAGGTGCATTTTCATCAACAATAGGTACAAAAATAGTAGCATTTGTAGTTGTAGAAATGGCAGGGTCAAGTAAATTAGGGAACGAATTTGTTGTCCTGAATTTTGATGGAACAGTGNAGGTCAACATCAACAGGAGGAAAATGCATCAAAATTTCAAATTTCCTTCTTTAGAGCTGAAATCAGCCTACATCAACCTATATCAACCTACATGCTTTTGTGACCGCCAACATCAATAGGGCAATAACTTGCCCCTGTTGACCAACAGCCTACAGCAACCTTAAATACAGGTGCATTTTCATCAACAATAGGTACAAAAATAGTAGCATTTGTAGTTGTACAAATGGCAGGGTCAAGTAAATTAGGGAACGAATTTGTTGTCCTGAATTTTGATGGAACAGTGTTTTTTTTTTTTTGTAGAAGTGGCAATTCAAAATCATCATGGATGATAGAGGGTAGCTGGGATACTTCGACGCAACCATCCTGGTACTAATGGAGGAGAGGGAATGACCTTGTGGCATGGGTCAAGCTCCACAAGAATGCTCTTTCCGTCCTTGTGTCCTTCATACAAACCTCACNTCGCTCTCACCCAAATTCTCTATTTTCAGGTCAACATCAACAGGAGGAAAATGCATCAAAATTTCAAATTTCCTTCTTTAGAGCTGAAATCAGCCTACATCAACCTATATCAACCTACATGCTTTTGTGACCGCCAACATCAATAGGGCAATAACTTGCCCCTGTTGACCAACAGCCTACAGCAACCTTAAATACAGGTGCATTTTCATCAACAATAGGTACAAAAATAGTAGCATTTGTAGTTGTAGAAATGGCAGGGTCAAGTAAATTAGGGAACGAATTTGTTGTCCTGAATTTTGATGGAACAGTGTTTTTTTTTTTGTAGAAGTGGCAATTCAAAATCATCATGGATGATAGAGGGTAGCTGGGATACTTCGACGCAACCATCCTGGTACTAATGGAGGAGAGGGAATGACCTTGTGGCATGGGTCAAGCTCCACAAGAATGCTCTTGCCGTCCTTGTGTCCTTCATACAAACCTCACTCCTTTCACACATCAGCAGTTGAACGGTGACAGCTGTAGCATACAACAAAATAGGCAAGGTGTTCCAGTCCTCCTCAATTTCTAACCATCTCTTCATTCTGATGAATCTCATCAGCATGAGGCTGGGTGAACGGGAGGACGTATCCACCTTTATGGAAAAGCTTGAGACATTCCTGTAACAAGCCACGAGCATGGGGTGGTACCTAGAATCTGATGTATAGGCCATGATATTGTTGATGATGTTACCGGAGATTTGGGGTCCTATGATAATAGTGATTGGAGGGTGGACATAAGAGCAAGTANAAACTAGGCAAGGTGTTCCAGTCCTCCTCAATTTCTAACCATCTCTTCATTCTGATGAATCTCATCAGCATGAGGCTGGGTGAACGGGAGGACGTATCCACCTTTATGGAAAAGCTTGAGACATTCCTGTAACAAGCCACGAGCATGGGGTGGGACCTAGAATCTGATGTATAGGCCATGATATTGTTGATGATGTTACCGGAGATTTGGGGTCCTATGATAATAGTGATTGGAGGGTGGACATAAGAGCAAGTATCCTATACCGCTGTCTTGGAATACGTGGATAAGGAAGCAATGAATAGCAAAAATCATAACCAAATATGGCTGTATTTGCCTCACAAAGCAGTGGCACCTTCCTCAATACCTCCTCCTCTAGCTACAGGGGTAACACCAACACAAGTAAGAGTGGTAGGGGTCCAAAGCGCAAAGGAAACTGCCACATCTGTGGCACGGCTGGACACTCGGCTTGGGAGTGTAGGGAAACCAAGAATGAGGGAGGAGATGGGGATGGAAAGAGAGGGAGAAATGGTGGGAAGGATCCAACCAGGTTGATAGCTGATTCTGCCTGCATCAAAGTGAGGGAGATACTCAAGCCAGGGGTGTACGAACTTGATTCAGGAACCAACGAGCACACCATGCACGAGAATAAATACTTCAAATATCTTGCTCCATGCAGAAAAAAGTTCAGATTTTCCAATGGCAAGGATGAGGCATCTAAGGGGACTGGTCCCAAGCTGGTCATAGTGGTTGTCAATGGTGGAGATTCTGACCTCAGGCTAGATGGGGTAGTTTTCTTTCCCTTCTTCACACCTTGGACCCCTTCTCGGCCTTGGTCTACCAGACACAAGCCACAGAGTACCAAACATAAGAGAGACAAAGTTTAGAGCGATAGCCAAACCAGAGCTCATACGATGGGACATGATCTGGTAGGGGACCATGTAAAAGGCGGTTCCACACCCACATCATGAGGGATAAGCCCTCAGAGGCAAAGGCCTTCTAGTGACCACACTAATTTTGCATGGCACAACCTACATTATACATGGTGCATTTAATGTATTTGGACACACCATTATTCTGGGATATAGCATGGGTAGAGAGCTGGTGAAATACACCGTACATGGCAAATAACGCGTCCATCTTGCCAAGGAACTCTCTGCCATGATCCGATCAAAACAGGTGAATTCGGTAGCTAGACTAGCGCTCAGCCATGACCAGCCACAAGCAAACCACAAGAGCAGCATCAATCTTGTGAGGACCATCGGTTGTAGAACCACGGCATCCAGGTGGGATCAACAGCAGAGGAAGGAATGTACCGACCCGGGTCCAACAGAGATTCAAGTGGGACGGCGTCGAGAAAATGTAAGTGGACCATCTACAATGGGTGAAGTTTATGAGAGGAGGATTCAGGGTAAATGTAGCTCAGTGATGCATCTTACCCTAAGCATAGAAGAGGCCATTGGTATTGGCCTGCTTCTTGAAGGAAGCCGTATCAAGACCAAGGACATGCAATGCCTAAATAAGCTTTGAAAAAGTATCTGTGCACACATGACAAAGATGACGATAGAGGAGACACTAGTGCTTAGATGAGAGCATAAGAGTAACAAACACACACACCGTACATAACGGAGGAGAGGAGATGGAGGAAGCGCATCGAAGCTAACCATACGGACCATCTATGGTAGAGGCAAGGATCATTCTGACATGAGTCTCAAAACCAGACACTGTTGCAGAATCTGTAGAGTGCTAAACAGAGAGACCCATTCTAGTGCAAGTACAAACCAAGAGCAAGCTGAGATCAAGATCAGATATATAGAGCACATTAGAAATGCACAGGAGACATGGATCATCAAACCAGACAACCCCAATGCATGGGACAGGTAGTGAATGACCAGAATCTATGCGGGCCGAGCAATCAGACCAAAAAAGAACGAGAATCATGAATTCAGTGCAACAACGTGTCATGTGATGGGTAGCACTGGAGTCAATGATCAAGGTGCCACTCACCTCATGGTCTGCCCTCAACACCAATGCAACACACCATGGAGGAGTGAACCTCCACTTGACACTCAGCAAAGGGCTCCAAGTCACAAAGAACAACACAAGTCTTTGAATCATCAAGCCAAGTGGTACTTTCAGGCCCAATGTCATCCTCACCACACTATTCATGAGCCCTATTGACGAAATCATCATGGGCAATGATCAGAACGGGACATGCTACCCGTGGACCAATCGACTGTGTCAATACACTTGCACCTCATTGAGTGAGAAGTGCTAACACCCGATGGAACTTTTTGATGGTGCAATATCGAGGCTCCTGGTCATCACTGCTCTTTGAAGAAGCTAGCATCCCTACAGCTGTCCTTGCCCTGTAGCGAATCTCCTGTGTAGAGTGAGGATTTGACCGTTATGTTTTTATTTCATCAAGCCCATTGTCTTGCTCTAGTCGAGTGATTGCTGACACTGTGTCTAGCAATGGGTACCCCCACAGTTGAAGCAATGGACTGAGCGTCCACTGCCATGTCTTGCTGGTACTATCTACTTCTGCCCCTTGATGCACCCCTTTCTTCCCTTCCTCACCTAAATGTCTGCTAAAACG
>SZWC01012617.1:28539-50161 GCA_023375785.1 Penium margaritaceum | reverse complement strand
CTCTCTCTCTCTCTCTCTCTCTCTCTCTCTCTCTCTCTCTCTCTCTCTCTCTCTCTCTCTCTCTCTCTCTCTCTCTCTCTCTCTCGCGCGCGCGCGCGCGTGCGCCCGCGCATGCGCACGCGCGCTCGCGTGCGCTTTTGTCTACTCTTACATCTCATTGATCATGAATGCTTGCAAATTGCACTTGCATGATTGCATCTACATGAAAGACAGCAACTAATGTGCTTCTTTTGGAGAGCGTAGGCCATAAGATAAAATCACTCACAGAAGTTACTGTTGCAGTTCCAATCTTTGCAATTCGCGTGAAAGAACTCTTCCTGGGATGGCACATTTTGTGCGATGTAAAAAAGGACATCAAATGTGGGAGGAAGTGTGTGACTATGTTGAGCCATGTTGTAGCATAGACCACTTCCCTGTGTACCACTTGCAGGCCAAGCCTCCAAAGAACTTGTTCATATGATCCTCACATGCATGAATGACAATGCAAATTACAGGCCATCTTACTTGGGTACGCGTGCAGGTCCCAGCTGATACAGTTATTGATGAAGAGTTCATTAGTGCCTCTTGTTTGTGATAACTAGGATTGAAATGCATGCCTTGTGAGGGAGAAATCCTCATTGATAATTCAAGCTAGGAGATCTCACGGGGAATATCAAACTCATTGTAATTGACTTGATAGATCATTTTGACATTCTTTTGGATAAGCCTTTGCTCGATGAGCACCAGGCCAACAAGATTTGGATCACAAATACTCTCACTATACCAAATGTAATTGTTCCATCACCCTTTCACCTATGGACCAGCCAAAGCCCACTCAGAAGAGCGAAATGTATGTCCTTATGAATCTTCAAGTCAAGAGATAACTGCATAAACGCCACAACTTCCTAGCACAACTTTATAAGGTCGATGATCCACTGTCGTGCATGAGTTATTGAGCTCACTCCTTGAAGATTTTTTTCACGTTTTTGGAACATTACCGGATGACCTACCACTAGAACACAATGTTGGTCACACAATCATACTCAAGCAAGAAGGCTCTTTTCAACCCATGATTACCTCAGTCCTACTGAGCGTGAAGAAGTCAAATAACAAATGAAGGAATACTTACCCAAGGGATGGATTGAAACAAGTAGCTCTCCGTTCAAAGATCCTATCATATTTGTGAAGAAAAGGGATGGAGATTTACACATGTGTGTTGAATACCTTTTGTTGAACAGCTTGATGACTAAAAACCCTTGTTCCTTATCCAGGATTGAGGATCACTTTAACCAAATTCAAGGTGCTAAGGAGTTCTCTTCCCTTCATTTGGCTCAAGGATATCACCAGAATCGGATCAGTAAAGTTGTTTCCATAACCGTATCTTGCATGCATATGGGACGCTATCAGTTTTGAGTGTTGACTTTTGGTCTTACCACAATGAAGCCAGATTGAATTACATCTTCCGTGACTATCTAGGAAAAAAAACGTCTTGGTATACCTTGACCACATCTTGGTGTTGTTGAAGAATCACGAGGAGCATGTACAACATGTGTACACAATGCCTGAAATCCTCCACAGGAGAAATTACTTGCAAAAATGGAAAAGTGCTTTCATACAATCTGAGCTGTAATATTTTGCCTTCATCGTTGGTAGCAGAGGAATCCCAGTGGATCCTCACAAGGTGCAAGCTGTTGTGGACTGGCCTTGCCCATCCACTATGGGAAAAGTACAAACCCTTCTAGGCTTGGCAAATTACTTTCGTTGCTTCATGAGAGGTTATTCTAGCCTTGTCTCCCCAATTGCACTTCTCACGTGGAAAGACATAAAATGGACATGGTCTGACACGTGTGAGCATGAGTTTGTGCGTGTCAAAGAATTTATGACACATATGGATTCACTCTTGATTGCCAAAAAAACCATGCAAATTGCTCTGTGATGCATCCATCATCACAATGTGATCTGTCCTTATGCAAGAAGGATGATTTGTCGCATATGAGAGCAACAACATCTCAGGTGTAGAGATCTGCTACACCACAGGTGAACAAGAGTTGTTTGTGACAGTTCATGCCTCGAAGGTTTGGTATTGCTACCTTGAAGGTACCAATGGTGGATTCACGGTAGTCATAGACCACGATCCCCTGGCATCCTTTGTCTCAATCCAACCTTTCTTGGTGACAAACTCATTGGAGCAAATCATGAGAAATATTTCACTTTAAGTGGAAACATGGACAAGTTTGTACGAGTATGGAGGACCCATTGAGTCACACGCCGGTCAACGCGGTCCTCACCACACTCCCAGCATAGTCGCTTGTGAGAAAGCAGTACATGAGAAGGATGCGCCCATGCCTAATTACCTCCCGTACCAACTAACAACACACATTGTTCTTGCAGTGTATATGTATGGTGTACTTTGATGATCCATAGCTTGAATAGAGTGACGTTGACTAGTGTGGCTTGGTGGAAGCCTCTGGTATCTATTAGACAGACAACTTGGTGGTTGTGTCCAAAAATGGAAAGCTGTAGGATGAAATCCTTTCTTATTTCCATAACCCGATTGTAGCTAGCCACGTGGTTAAAGCTAAAATAGATAAAAAATGTATTTCAGAGAATTATTGGTGGCCTGGAATGTATGACTAAGATGGTAGAGTCATATGATGTACACAAATACGTCCAAACCTGTGGCTTGTGCATCCGCATTAAGTCAAGAAACAAGGCACCACTAGGACTGTTAAAGCCCCTCCCACTGCCTAACTCCTCATGGGAGGAAATGATCAGTGACTTTATGACTGGCTTATCCAAACCACCTCGTGGCCATGATCCTATCCTTGTGGTGGCCAAACATCTGAATAAGATGGTGTATTTCATATTCAAGATCACGCATGCCACTGTCAAAGAGACGGTACACATCCTTTGGGATACCATTTCTCCACAACACGGGCTTCATTACGCATTATCTCTGATCGAGGCATGTGATTTGCAAACAAGTTATGACAAGCCCGTGGTGAGATCTTTGGCACTCATGAACAGATTTCCACCACCTTTCATCCACAAATGGATGGACAGATTGAATAGATCAGTAGAACTCTGGAACAAAGGCTCCAAATATTCATGGATTCTTGATGGATGATTGGGATGATCCTCTTAGTTTGGAAAAGTTTTTCTACGACAAAAATGTGCACAAAACCATGAATTTGACCCTTTCTTTCCAAAAAGCAACTGAAATCCGATGGTACNTAAGATGGTGTATTTCATATTCAAGATCACGCATGCCACTGTCAAAGAGACGGTACACATCCTTTGGGATACCATTTCTCCACAACACGGGCTTCATTACGCATTATCTCTGATCGAGGCATGTGATTTGCAAACAAGTTATGACAAGCCCGTGGTGAGATCTTTGGCACTCATGAACAGATTTCCACCACCTTTCATCCACAAATGGATGGACAGATTGAATAGATAAGTAGAACTCTGGAACAAAGGCTCCGAATACTCATGGATTCTCGATGGATGATTGGGATGATTTTCTTAGTTTGGAAAAGTTTTTCTACAACAAAAATGTGCACAAAACCATAGATTTGACCCTTTCTTTCCAAACTACAACTGAGATCTGATGGTACATGTCTCCTTGGTCAGGCGTAGGTCGGCGAGAATCAGGTGCCATCTACCTAGGCTTTTGTCGATGGCATGGAAACTCTTTCTTGAGAAGCAAATGAATATCTCCATGCATTAAACCATAAGTAGGCCCATGCCAATACAAGTTGTCATGACGTTTAAGTTTCAATCAGAAACCAAGTTCTTTTGAGCACAAAGAGCATACATCTCAAGACACTAGGAGCAAGGAAGATCCTCATGAAGTGGGTTGGGCCATTCAAGGCCACCCATAAGATTGGTAAGGTAGCTTATCGCCTTGTCTTTCCAGAGGTCATGAAGATCCATGATGTTTTCTACGTCATTCTTCTCGCGCCCTATGCATCATCAAGAATGGTTTGGGCATCGCTTGTAACTCTTACAAGTGAGAGCCAGTATGAGGCACAATGATCCTCCAAGACCATGAATGTATGCGCGATTAATGTTTTGTACATAAATACCTTGTGATTTGGGTCAGTTTTGGACCTCAACACAACATAAGGGATCCCAAGAGTCGTGTCCCAGTCGCCATGATCAAGGAATGTTGTCAAGACCAGTCTGGCCATTTTTGCACACGTGCCCTTGGGGATGCCATCTTGGCACAAGCTCCATGCTGGGAACCTTCACCTGTCAGCGTACAAAAAAGAGGAAAATGGCAGCGATCTCAGATGCACGGGAATTTCCAGGCTGATGATCCCAAGGATGCTCCTTGCAAGAGGAGGAAGAAGCATTAGCTATGAAAACATTCAATGTGAACTTGGGTCATTCATAAATGATCTTGTGCTTGTGAAGGATATTCATCTCAAACCTTTGAGGTTTTTCCTCCCTCTGCAATGGCGCATAATCCAATGGATGCACCTATCAATTTTATTGTTGATCATCAAAGCATGTTTGATTCTACCAACAACCAGTCCAGCCCCTCTTGCACCAAGGACAGTTCACAGAATAGGGAGAGTGATGTAGCAAACATGGAAGAAAAAAAAATGCCACCTTGTTACATGAAATAAACTGGGAAGTTGATTCTTTAAAAGCCTTCCATATTCTATGTAGGAAAAACTGGGGATATTCCCCATCTTCGATCAAGTGGACAGCGATTAGAATTCACAACCAACCAGGCTTATGAGTGGGAATCTTTGCAGAAGGGAGACTAGATAGTGCCTCGCACTATCATGCGACCACTCAAGTTCTTGTAACCTCTGGTGTTTGAACCAGAGCCCATCATAAGTTTTCACGATGGGCTCTATGGGGCCCACGATGGCGTAAGGGGCATGGCCCAAGACAACATCAAAAGGAGCCCTTCCCATCTCAATGCCCCTCATGAGGTACCTCGCCATAACGAGGGGCTTGTGATGGGCCATTGACAGGAATTCTGATGTGAGCACATTTTCAAAGCCACCTCAACGCCGTGGTTACACCAGCGGACAAGGCAGAATTGAGGAATAGAAAAATATCCTCACATGCTGAAAGCTATGTTACAGCCACCTCCCTATCCTTAACCGCACCGGAAATGTAGGGTTTCTATGTGGACATTACAATATATTCAAAGGATTAAAACTAAGCGAGAGATTTATCTAGCCCAACCGCTTCAACCCACCGATAAATAGATAGATAAAATAATGTCTTCCATCCTTCCTCTTGGGTCGTCCTATGACGAGAATGGAATCCACACCCCGACTTAGGTCAGAGCATACTTGTGAGAGGAATAATTTTTGAGATATTTGAATTCATTGCAAAGTTAATCTCCACATCCAACTTGTGCGATTGCCCGGGGCAATGGGTACCCAAGGAATCAAACATCCATAGAGGCTTGTACCTGATTGTTTGCTGTGCTATAAGGATGCGATTGCCTGTGCTCAAAATTTTGTTGTTGCAATGTTGGTCTACTGCTCGTTGTATTGCCGTGTACCTTTCATAAGGTAAATGGATGGTTGTACATTTTTGTGCAGTACATGTTAAGATAGCTGGGATCAAAGTAGCCATATGCGTTGAGCTTGCCCTCCAACAGCAATTCCACGCCATATGGACACGGAATTCCATACTCATGCCATCTCCCATACGAGGTCTTGCTCTTGTTCATGTTGATTTCACATGGTAAAACATTGGAATGATTGGTCGTGCTGCTCATCTTGGATACCATCTTGATACTATCCAACTCATGCTGTAGTTTTGTGCCTTGTTGTGGTGGCTCTCCAGTTTGAGGTAGATTACAGGGGTGATATTCCCTTTGGCATCGTGCGCCATTTTGCATCAGATGTTCCAGAATGACTGCATATGGGGTTTCCGTAGGACATGATTCGGTTGACGTGGAATAGCAGTTGGATAGCCATGTTGTCAACTAGGTGAAGCTTGGCAAAAAAAAACTCCCTAGTCTCTTTGTCAACAAATGGGCCCATCCACTTAGGTTTGATCTTTGTGTCATCCTATTCTCACACTACAAACATGCACTAGTGGAATGTGAATACCAATGTAAAACTTGGTACCCTTCCCAAGTGTTGTAAAAATTCTCAACACATGATGTCAGATACCAGTATATTTCCTGAATTCTTTAGAGCTTCCAACATGATGGGTAGTTTAAAAAACTAACAATATATCATTTTATCCATAGATGCACTGATTACAAAGTTGTATGATAGTGTGGTGATTGGTGGCCTAACCTTCCTGTTCGTGGTGCGTAGCTATAAGAAAGTTTGGAGCAATTGTTCCAGCCTCTAATTATTTTAATCGGTCTGTCCTTTGGTCTTGGGACAGAATGCCATTCATCAATGGATCCGATTGCTATAACAAGTTGTTACTTTCCACCACAAACACCTGGTGATCCTCCTATCTCAATTGTTTTTGTTTAAGGAGAGGACACCGTAGCTTTCGACACCAAACCATCCACACTATTTGGATGTTGATGCTTGTTTTTGTCATACGGATGGCATGTGATATCTTTTAGAACTAGTGATCCACCATTAGAATTGCATCACATCCTTTCCGTTTGACAGGCGGATCCATCACAAAGTCGGTGAAAGTGTCCAACCATGGTCCTTTCTATACGGGCAATGGTTGCAAGAAACTCAAGAAGTTCCTACATCTTGATTTATGGCATTGGCATATGTCGCATGTCTTGCATTCTTTTGCAATACCAATTTGTACATTGTTCCACCACTAGTAACTGAGACATTTCTTTAATGCCTTGTCGCCACCAAAGTGCCCACCTCTACCTCTATTGTGTCATTTTTTTTTTAAATGTTATGGATTTCCTTGTTCTATGGTTCAATGATTTCATGAGTGAATCCTCATAGATTGTGTGATGTATGAAACTGGAATTTGTTTCTTTCATAATTTCCAAATGGTTTGTAATGCCTTTCGAAAAATCGTTGGAGGTATATGACTCAGTCTCTAATGTGTCGAGTCTCCAGCTCATGCTCTGAAGTTGACGTCCGAGTTCGCAGAATGGTGTTCTCAGTCCGCGTAAGGGGTTTAACCCCTTCGCAGGACTCAGCGGCAATCGTCATCAATGACCCAGAGCAGGGAGACTCAAAATTTTCAAGTCGCCCATTTCCGTTTTTATCCTTACCCTTGGTTTTGGGACCCAAACCGGGGGTTTTTACGTCGAACTCGCGCATTGCGACGAGTTTTCCGATTTCAAAACTCATAGTTTGTCCTAAAAAAACTTGGGTTTTGTTTTTGACGCGTCGACAGGAAATCGTCGCGTGCGAGGCACGATCGGCGATTTTGCGCCGACTTCTCTCGTGTGCTTCCCTCATCCTCGCTCTCATCCTCGCTCCCCATATCCCTCATCCTCGCTTGCTCATTTGCAAGGAGGGCAAGGGGGGGACGAGGGCACGAGGCCACGAGGCCTTGTCCTCGAGGTTGTCATGGCCCGTCCGCCGCTGTTCGGGCTGAGGCCACGATCAGCTGCTGGCGGCTGGCCGGCCTGTGGCTGGCCGATCGCTTGGCCGGCCGCCGGCCGTCTAGCCGGCCGGCAGCGAGCTGGCCAGCGGCCAGCGAAATGCTAGCCGCCGGCCAGCCCTCCCTGATGCGAGGGGTGGTGCGCAACCACCCCTTGGAGGTTGGAGCGAGGAGGGAGGGCCGAACCGGCCCTCCCGCTACATTCCTCCCCACTTATTATGAACCATCTCGGTTCATGAACAATAAGAAGGACTTTCCGGTAGTGAGTCATCAACATTGTGAAAGAAGATTGAAGAATTTCAATCACCAGCTAAATATGAACAAGTGCATGGCACTTGGACCTAAGTTGCAGCTTGTCGCTCAGCATGGCTAGCGGCCTCCCCCCTTTAGGCAGGAGCATCCGTGCGACAACCATGATGGGCTTCCCCAACCTCCTATGGTTGCAGTCCATGAATGCTGCCCTGCGGGAATGTTTTCACTTTTTCCGTGTTTAGGTGGTGCCCCTGGCACGTGTCGATCCGTGTGAGCTGCCAGCTCACTCTTTTACTTGTTGACCACCCCTGTGGGCAACCGAGACTCAGGCTCCCATGAGTTATGTTGAGGTCCACACCCAGCCCAATGAACAAGGTATTCCCGAACAACCTGCGACCGGAGAGTACGCTCTCGGTGCCGAAGTAGGCAAAGAACCTCGTATTAGCCCTGGGCAGCAAGGACTGCTGGTGGTGGCTGAACGGTTCCCTTAGCCGTGTATGAAGCCAACGGGCTCACATGAAACACGTCATGTATCTTCATACTCGGCGGAAGCAGCAATCGGTATGCCACTGGCCCGATGCGTGCAACGATGGGTAACTGCCCAATCCACTTCGGTAGAAGTTTTCGTGCCCCTGGTGACTTCAGCCAAAGATTCGTAGTGCTAAGCAGCACTTTGTTACTATGTCAAAGCAGACCTCACAGTGAATTTTATCGGCATATGCCTTTTGTTGTTGCCGAGGAGCTTGAAGATGACCCTTCGCCTCCTGTAACAAGGAGTCTATGTGCTCGGCAATGGCTTGAGCAGAAGGAACCTGTCCTCCCTTACTCCCACTCTTCACCAATCAAGAGTTCATCACTGGATGCCGACCACTGTTCAATACAAACGGTGTGAACTATGTAGATTCGTTCACCGAGTTATTCACCGCAAACTCTGCCGGTGCTAGGTATTCGTCCCAGTCATGCATGGTAGGGTCCACGTACATGCGGAGCATTTGTTCTAGAGTGCGGTTTATGCACTGTGTTTGTCTCTCAGTTTGAGGGTGAAATGTTGTCGACATTTGTGACTCACTGTCGAAGTACTCGTGCATATTTTGCGAGAACTTACTAGCAAATTTTTGATCTGGATCGGAGATAATGCGCAACAACAAGGCGTGAAACTTTACGACACCCTCAAAGAAGAGACTAGCGGTCTCCTCTGCGTTTACGTCAGTGGTTGTAGGAATGAAGTGTGTCATCTTTGTCAAAAGATCCACAACCACTATTGTTACATCGTGGTTACGGGCCGTGTCCGGGAGACGAGTAATGAATTCCATGCTGACGCACACCCATGGAGTCCCTGGAATGGAAAGTTGTTGGAGGAGTCCAGCAGACTTCTTGTTACTAGCCTTATTCTGAAGACATGGGTCGCATTAAATGCAATACTTACGGACATCAACACTCCATCCTGGCCACAAATAGTGGTCCGAGAGTGCCTGTCCGGTCTTTCGAGGTCCCACATGACCTACAACCGGCGGGTTGTGGAACTCGGAGATAACCTTTGCTCGGAGGTCTCTCGATTTTTGCACAAAAACTGGTTCTTGGTGCTAGAAGATTCCTCCAGCCTCCACCAAGCCGTACTTGTCCAGATCTTGAGAGTCTTGAAACCAAGAATCCATACAGTATCCCATCCAGATCCTGCTTACAAAACCGTTGTAATGGATAATCTCTCATGGTGGTTGCCGCAGAGGTGCAGGGGATCTAGTGATTGTACTATTGCTGTTGCAATGGCCATAAAACACCCACCGACCTCAGTGGTTGTTTTAATTTCCACAGGCTGACGGCTTAGTGAATCGGCCACATTGATGCGTCCTGGTCGATATTCCCATGTGAATGTGAATCGGCTCAGGTATTCGCTCCAACACGCATGTCATCTTCACAGGTTCGGTTGCGTTTGAAAAAACACCAATGGATTATGGTTGGTTACGACCGGCACACCCCTTTCAGCACCCTTGAGGTAGCAACGCCACATCTTGAAAGTGTGTACTACCGCAAGGAGCTCTTGATCTCCGGTCGTGTACCATGTTTTCGCGAGGATGAGCTTCCGCCTCTCATACGCAACTAGGTGACCGTTCTGCATGAGGACGGCTACAAGTCCTACTACCGACGCATCACATCAAACCTCCCACGGTTGCGATGGATTCGGAAGAGCTAGGACGGGCGCTGTGGATAGAAGTTCTTTGATTTTGAGAAAGGAGTTATCGGAATCAGATGTCCATTCCCAGTACACGTCTTTTCGCGTGAGCCTGGTTAGCGGTGCTACCAGGGTCGAATACCCTTGCATAAACCGTTGAAAGTAGTTTTGAAGGCCGAGGAAAGACCAAATCTGCCCAGCATTTTCCGGGCGTGGCCAGTCTACAACGGCTTGGACCTTTCGTGGGTCGACATGGATACCGTCCTTACTGACGATGTGTCCAAGATATTCGAGCTCATCTTGTGCAAACTTGCACTTGCTCACTTTTGCATAGAACTTGTGTTTCCGAAGGATTGCAAGGAATTCACGCAGATGTTTTATGTGCTCTTCCATTGATTTGGAGAAAACCAGGATATCATCCAGGTAAACCAAGACAAACTGACCGAGTTGCTTGGCAAACATTCGGTTCATTTCTCCTTGGAAGGTTGCCGGGACGTTCGTTAGCCCGAAGCATAACACCCGGAACTGATAGTGTCCCATGTATGTTCGAAACGCAATTTTGGGAACATCATCATCCGCGATGCGGATTTGATGGTACCCTTGGGACAAATCCGAGGACGAAATCAATTTTGCCCCTTGGAGTTGGTCATTAAGGCCCTCAATGTACGGCAAAGGGAATCAATTTTTCATCGTCAGCTTGTTCAACACCCGGTAATCCATGCACATGCATAAACCACCGTCCTTTTTGTTCACAAAAAGGATCGGCGCACCGTACGGTGAGCTACTTGGCTCAATCCACCCTTTTGCAAGGTACTCTTTGATTTGGCGTTCGGCCTCTCGCCTTTCTGCTAGACTAAGGCGATACATGGGTCTGAACAGAGGGGTCGTCTCCGGTTGCAGTAGAATCATGTGGCCCATGTGTCTTTCTGGTGGAAGACCAGCTGGTGGGTCTTGGAATACATCCGAGAACTCATCCAATAGGGATTTGATCTCTTGTGGTATGTCTTCCTTCACGTCGTCCTCCACTTTCTACAGCTGAGCCAAGAAGTATCCACAGCCTTGTCAAATACGTCTCTTAACCTGCATCGCAGACAAGCGGACTTAGACTTTGAGTGGGGTCGGTGACAATTGCATACTAGGAATCAACGTAAATGGACGCTGTCCTTTTCGGAGGATCAAAGGCTTTGATTGAAAGCACATTAGAGCCTTGTTTTCACGGAGCCAAGGATCGCCTAGCACCATGTCAAACGGGTCAAGAAGGTTGAGAACCTTCAGCGTGACACTCTGTGTGTACCATTGAATACAAATTCTTGCTTTACAAGTACCGATCACTAGTACCGTACGGTTGTCACCGATGACAACTGCGCCACTCGATGGCTCGTACTTTAGGCCGACCTGTCGGGTAAAGCTAAGGCTAACAAAGGATTCATCTCCTCCAGTGTCGGCAAGTACGTTCATGGGAGCACCAGCTAGGTGTCCCTTGAACTGCATCGGCATGTTGCCTCCACTCTTCGGAGTGAACAGGCTTGATGATGACAAGCCGAGTTTGTAATATACACGGAATCTAGACGGCGGATGCTGCAGCTCCAATGACTCATCTGCTCTTATCCACATCTTATGGGAATGTGTGAATTTGGCTAGCACCTTCCAGTCTTTATATTTGACCGGGTCGAAATTGTTGGCTAAAGGTACCGCGAACGTCATTGAACTCATCATGTTGAGGGCATTTGCTTCAATCACTATGTTACACAATTCTTGTACAGTGGTCGGTGTCGCCACCACTTAGCAGGTTCGGTCATGCAACTTTTCCGATGACACAAGATTTAGGGGGAAATATGGATCAGCAATGCATAATGAGGTTTAATGAGAGGGGAGAAAACAACAGAGAAATGTGAACTCGTCAAAAACTTGAATTGTTTAACATCCTCGTCTGAAAACATGAATCCACACTCGTGATCCAGTGTACCCCTGAGTGGTCCCAACTAACGTCACTCAGGGGTGGGCAAAACCCGCCCCACAGCCTTGTCCGTTACCACGGCCGGGCCCATTGCCGCGACCGCGACCATGTCCACAGCCCTGCCCGCGGCCTCCTACTGCAGCCTCCCCACGAGGTGCGGCGACTGCGGCTAACGGCGCGACCTCTTGGCCACCACCAGCAGCCTCAGGACACTAAGCCCTGAAGTGTTCGAGCTGCATACAGCTGTGGCATAGTCCCTCAAGGAAGGCCGTATTACGACGCTCGCATGTCACCTGCAGTTCTTCATCGTCACGACCACGATTGTGGTTGGGAGGCTTGTTCCCACCAGAATTCTTGGCTGAGGGGTTTGCCTGTTGCTTGCCCTTGACCCCGCCCCGCTGCCCGGCTATCCCTCCAGCCTCGGCAGCCTCCATGCGTGCATCGAGGCCTTGTTGTGCACGCGCTTTTGGCCGTACATCCGAGTAGTGATTCGGGTTCACTGAATACACTTCGCTCATGTTGTCTCGTAACGCCCTCCAGCTTGTCCAGGATTGGCCTGTTGCGGTCGTGGTGGTCTTGTCCTTCAGCTTCTTGCTGGCAAGACCATCACGCAAGTACTCCAGCGGCAAGCACTCGGGGTACTTGAAGGTCTGGATACCGTCGCTCTTGGTGAAGATTTCGGCTTTCTCCACGAGTGCGGTAAACTCGCTCAAGTAGCCCTCAAGCGAGTTACCCAGCTGCCTGAAGTCCTTGATTTTGTGGAAGGCACGCTGTGCCTCCTCACGCTGGGTACACTTCTTACACATGATTGCGCAGAAGGCTTCTCACGGCATGGACTCCCACTCGAGGTGAGGCCTTTGCGCACTCCAATCCTTGACCACGTACTTGAAGAGCATGTCTTCAAGCCGAGTAGTGGCAAGATCGCCCCACTGACTGAGTGGAGCCTTGTGGACGCGTAGGACGTGCTCCATGCCGTTCAGCCATTCGGTCAACTTCACGCCCTTGAGGAAGATCTCCACACTATGGAGGAAGGACATGTTCATGACCGGCCCCGAAGTCGTCGAGGTAGGCAAGTCGTCGCTGCCACTGGCAGTGGCATCTACAAGTGCGGCGTGCTATGTTTTCTGCTGCATCCGTACATGAGTCACACTTTGCAACACCTTGTCGAGGTCGTTGCATCGGTGGCTTGCCTCATGGGCGGCAAGACGCTGTTGTTGGTGATCACGGTCAAGGTCCGTGATGCTCTGCCCGACGTGGTCCAGCAGATTGGCGAATGCAAACTTAAGCTCTGATGTTGTCATAGCATCGACGATAGCCTCCAATGCCTCGCGTTGTCCATGCACCTTTACCCATTGCAGGAGGTTACAGTTTGCGTATACGCCTCCAAGGAGTCCCACCTTTCGGAGGAGACTGTTGTCAGCGACGACGCTCGAGTGCACGCTGCCCTAACCCATTGCGGCCACATCATAGGAAGGGGGGTCCGTCCCCACACCTCTGAGTGGTGTCGTACCTCCACCGTCGGTGGTGATCTTGGGTCGGCCCTCTGCTTCATCAGCAAACTCTGCAAGCCTGCGGCGGTCATCGTGAATTGCCTTTGCAACGGTGTCGTCTGGCTCATTCTCATAGGAACTTCCAGCGTGGCTGCTTTTGGTGCCCTTGCTGCTCTCGACAGTCTCGTTGCCGTCGGCAGCTTCAGGCGATGTGACGAGCGCCTTGCCCTTCTCGAGCAATCGGCTCGAGTTCGCCACACGACGATGGCGATGATCGCGATCCTCGTCGCCTTTGCCATCATTGGCGTTGTGCTCTTCGTCGGGGTCCCCCTCCGGGAGATCCATCTTCATCGCGTCCTCAGTCACGTAAGGGTCGCCGACGTGCACGTCTACGTTCTCATCGAGCACTTTTGTGGCCTCCGCACACTTTTTGGTGTCGCCAAGGTTTCCATCGGTTGCCTTCGGTGGTACGGTTGCCTTTGGTTTGGCAACCGTGCTCGCAGCGGCGCCTCCCAAGAATTGGAGTCCGCCGAGGGCGCGTGGTGAGGCCGTCACCACCTTGCCCTTGTTGGTCTTCGACGGTCCAGCACTTGCTATCTCGTCGTCCGTGTAGCTAGCATGTGAAAGTCTTTGTGGGGATCCCCCGAAAAATTTGGGGAAGGACCGCCTCCCTCAAGCTTCTTGCTCTTATGATCGATGATGTTTTCTTTACACTCAATTTCTATTTTCCTAGGCCACCATGTCGGCACAAGGTCGTGGTTTTTGGAACTAGACCTCCTAAACCGTGACTCACGGCGTTTGGCAAGGGCTAGTACCTAGGAAAAGAGAAGATTAGAGTACAAGGAAATGACAAAAACAAATGTGAGTGCCGCTCACAAACTAGGATAAATGAAAGGGAAAGAACTTCTAGCAATTCCTAGTAACTCCTTCACTCCCTCCTCTAGCTTCTTGTCCTCCCTTTGTCTTTTGTTTTCCCTGGTCTCCTCTTGAGTCTAATGCGCGCCTCGCGCCCCTTGGCGGAGTCTTCCTTGAACCGGCGGCGTTGGAGTGCGGTCAAGACTCTCCAAGGTGCCTCCCTCCTCCTTTTTAGGGTGCTCTTAGGTCGTGAGAGTCCCTGGTCTTGGAAAAGGGGGCTGTCTCAAATTTTTGGATGAGGGAGGGGGAAGGAGTCTTATATAAGGGAATGATTTTATGGTTTTTTATGGTGGGAACTCCCCAGCCCTCCCCCAAAAAAATCCGTCAAGTCCCCTGGAACTCAGGAGAGGCTGGAAGGAAGTGGCTACACCAAGTAGAAACTTTTTTAGCTCTTCAACACACTTTACGGCCCTTCAATCCGTGAAGTATTGATGTCGTCGTCCTTGCTGGCGTTTCTACTGCTGCTTGCAGCTGCCAATGGCATTTCATATATGGCGTAGCCGCCATTTCTGTCGAACCCTTAGCCGCGGGGGTCGTCTGGCTCTGATACCATTGCAACGTGTCGAGTCTCTAGCTCCTGCTCTGAAGTGGTCGTCGGAGTTTGAGGAATGGCGTTCTCATTCCGCGTCAGGGGTTTAACCCCTTCGCAGGACTAAGGGGCAATTGTCATCAACAACCCAGAGCATGGAGACTCGAATATCTAGAGTCTCGATACCCATTTCTGTTTTTAACCTTACCCCTGGTTTTGGGACCCAAACGGGGGGTTTTTACCTCGTAATCATGCATTCTCACGAGTTTTCCAATTTCAAAGCTCACAGTTTGTCCTAAACGAACTTGAGTTTCGTTTTTGACACTTCGGCGTGAAATCGTCGCGTGCGAGGCACGATCGGCGATTTTGTGTCGACTTCTCTCGTGCGCTTCCCTCATCCTCGCTCTCACCCTCGCTCCCCCTATCCCTCGTCCTCGCTTGCTCGTTTGCAAGGAGGGCGAGGGGGGGGAGGCGAGGGCACGAGGCCACGAGGCCTCGCCCTAGAGGCACTCGTGGCCCCTCAGCAGCCGATCGGGCTGAGGTCGCGATCGGCGGTTGGCAGCTGGCCGGCCGGTGGCTGGCCGGCCGCTTGGCCGGCCGCCGGCCGTCCAGCCGGCCGGCGGCCAGCGAAATGCTGGCCGCCGGCCAGCCCTCGCTGACGCGAGGGGTGGTACGCAACCACCCCTCGCTTCAGCGAGGAGGGAGGGCCGAACCGGCCCTCCCGCTACACACTGAATATACTACATGTTGCAATCGTCCATTCAGTCTGTTCACTCACTTGGTTATCTGCTAGATTTGTTTTTCCAGGATGGTATTCAATATCAAGGTAAAGATTTCATTCAAGGAACCTCACCTATCGAGCTTGTTGATGACAATGATTTGGTTTATTCTCACAATGATTGAGGGCACATTGGTTGGTGCAGATGACACATCCTTGACATTTTAGATAGCACTATGTCTCCTTAAACGTCTGCACATATGTCAAGTCCGGCCCATTGCTTTTGGGAGATGTAGGCATCCGGTTGTTCTCCAATGCCATTGTATTGGAGGATATAGCTTCAAAACCTTGGTAAGACATGTTGGTGTCCATGATGCAGTCCACAATCGGATCTTTCATTTGTAAGGCCAGCGTCAATTTTACGGTATATCTCAAAGAGTTGAATGGTACTTCTTTGCCGTCAACCTCATTGGACTCGATGGTCTTTTGTGCGGGATCAGGGAGAGGTGATGACACGATGTAGGTATCATACATGAATTGTTGGTAGTAGTTGCATAAGACATGCATTGGTGCCGTCACCAAATAAGAATGTTTAGCCATTTTTTTGGGTCCATCATTACCCATCCTTTGCCGATTATGTGCCCCAAATATGGACCCAACAACAAATAAAGTTGCACATTTGTACTTTTCCATAGATTTCATTTCCTTTTCATCCTTTTAGGTTCAATCACAGGTTTCCATTGTGATCCTCCGATGTGTGACTCAACACAAGCATGCAATTGAGGTAGACGATGGAAATTTTGCTGAGGTACAGACGAAAGCTTCTCTTCACTTCTACCTTAGATATTGTCGAAGCATTTGTGAGTCAAGAAAGTATAATGTTTGACTCCAAGTGCCACAAGTGGAATGTACAATTAGCCATAATAATACACTCATGTTGCCTTTGTTAGTACTCAGGCTGTGTGAAACATTTACATCATGAGTGTTTCACACAGCATGAGTACTCACAAAACTCTGAAACAATCATGATGTACATTAAAACACTCTGAAAAATGTTGCCGCTGTCAGTACTCAGGCTGTGTGAAACACTCATGATGTCAATACAATAAACGAGTGTTTCACACAGCTTGAGTACTGACAAAACTTTGAAACATGTTGCCTTTGTCAGTACTTAGGCTGTGTGAATCACTCATGATGTCAGTACAATAAATTTGACGTCTAAGATCTCTGTGGAAAGAATTATTCTTTATGATTTTCAGTCGCCAAAATCTGAAAGTTGTGTTATGTCTTGCAAGTTTTAACGTTAGACATGTGGAAACATTGCCAAAAATCGGGCAAAAACAAAATTCATGTAATCTATTTATTTTTCTAAAACTTTTAGCCTGAAAGAAACAAATATGCCCTCAGTAAATTTAAAAAAAAACTATCTATCCAAAATGTATCCCTTTTAACAACCCCATGTTGATGTCACCGTTTGTACTTCTTATATCATCACCCACACTTAGCTCGGGTTGGCATCAAACTTGACTTACAAGGGAGCTAGTGTTTAATGTGTCCATAGAGATGTGCACTGGATGGAAAAAGGCATGAACTTTATCCAATCATTGATAATTGGTCTTTATGAATCCACGTTTCTCTAGTGCGAGGAAGCCCTCTGCATCCAATGAGTTCAACAGTGGAGCATGTGATCACATCTGAACTTGAGTTAAGGCAAGAAGAATTTTGAATAAGAATAAATTTACCTTCTTTATTATTGAAAATTTTGGGTGCAGTGTTCCACGCGAAAGTTTGTTTCACAAAAGGTTGCCTCTCCTTTATTTGCGAGAGAAGTGCATTTGATGCTCTTTTCATTATTCAATAGTTATTGTTAAATTAAATCTTAATGTAAATTTATTGGAATTTTTAATATTTTTTTATTGAAGAATTAGGCTCATCTCTCACAGGTGGACGTATTGGTTCAAGTGAATGGGGGGAAAAGTGGACGTAGAGAAGTAGCAGTTGACTGAATGAAAATAGGGTGAAATTTAAGCCAGTGTAAATGATATTTTTTTTTCATTTTGAACTTGGAAGAAAAGTGAAGGGATGAAACTCACTCCTTTTCGGGTGTTTTTCTTTGGGTAACATTGTGCATCCTCCTGAAATCCATTGTTGGGAGGAATCTAACATCGTCACCAGCTCAGCCTTTATTGATGGAGCGGATAAAGCGCGCTTCGGCCTGTGCGCCACCTCGGGGCCGTGATCCCTTCGAAAGGCAGGCATGCAAGCGAGGCGCGCCGCCAGTGGCGGCCCACCATACGTCTCCACTCCAAGCGCACTTCTCCATCGCGCCACATGCATGGATGAGTCTCTGCGCCAGTGGGGTTCTCTGAGGAACGTCGGCGGCGCAGGTCGTCGTTTTCGCGCATGGCTCGCCACATGGAAAACCTCTTCTCTGGTTTTGTTCGCAAACCCGGGCCTTGCTGTTATGGTCTAGACGCGCAGCGCCACTTTCGCTTTCCCATCCGATGTGTGTACTGCGTTTGTGTGAGAGAGAGAAAGAGGGGGGGGGAGGAGAGTGCGTGCGAGATTGTGTCCGATGTTGGACGGCTCGTGCACACCGCGCCTGCTCCCCCTCGTCCCTTCGATTTCTCTCCTGCCCGCCTTCCCATTAACCACCCATCGTCGCCATGCACGAAAGCATGGCGCGCATGCCGTCTGTTCCAACTCTTTGTTTGGATTGGATTGTGGCTGGATGTGGACTCTTGCCGGGATGGGAAGTGGATCACCCCCAGACCGTATTCGCGCGGATGCTGCGGCGGACATAGCCACCCTCATTCGGCCTCTTGGCAGCCGGACGTGGGGGGGCAGGATCGCGCGCCTTGAACTCCTCTCAGCGAGGAGGACTGCAGCCGCTTCGGACGTCAGGCTGCGGACTATACATGTCCCAGGGATTCGGTCCTGGCTCCCGCACCCACTCGGCCGTCCGGTGTCACAATTTGGATAACGTCCGCGGAGATCAGATACGAAGAGTGAGCAAGGCCAGCGCTTGGGGTCCAACGTGGCAAACAGCTCTCTGGTCCTGGCCGGGTCCACCCTCTGCTGCGGCAGCACAACAGAAGCAGAAGCGCAAACAAGAAGCGGGAGTGGCCCCAGCTGAATCCATCGGGGGGAAGTTGCTGCTACAAAAACTGCTGGTTCGCGAGCGAGTACCTTCAGCGAGCGCGCCGGCCTGCTGGAGTGGCAATGCCAGTAGGTTCAGACCGGTATGGCAGTTGNTGCTGCACCACGACCACGCGCACCCAGAAACCCCTTGGACTGCTGCTTTCGCCAGCGGCTGGTTCACATCTCACCAGAAGCTGCCGCTGGCGACCGTCCTCCTGCCTGCTGCTGCTGTCTTCTAGCAGCGTGTTCAGCGTCGGGAACAGAAAGAGGGGCATGGATGAGCGTCTGGACGAGCAAGAGGAGTTGAACACAGTCGGATCGTGTCAAAATGTGTAACACGATGCTACTGCACCATCGATGCACGACATCATGCGTGACACCACCCCTAGTCGCCGCCGCAGCCACAGCCGCAGCCGCAGCGGCGAACAGAGAAAAGCACAAGGAAAAGCGCAGTAGCTTAGATGCTGCTTCCGCTGCCAACAGGAACAGCAACAACCAGCGCCGCCACAAATTGCGCCTCGGCCGCCGCTGCACCTGGAGCAACAGCAGCAGCACCACCACCAGCGCCGCAGCTGTACAAAAGCAGGAGCAGCAGCAGCAGCAGTAGAGGTTTCAACAGCGCAAGCCGAAGCCAGCAGGCTCGCGCGACATGCCCTGGCCTGCCCAACACTCCCTCCCCGCATGGCACCGCATGCCCCATGCGCTGGGCAGGTCTCGCCGCCAGCCGTTTGGCCTGTTGCCTAGTGGCAGTAGCCACAGGCTTCTAACAAGTAGGAGCCTCCGCTACTTCGACTGCAAACAGACCGCGGGGGCTCCAGTCAGTTCGTACCAGCAAATAAACGCCGCAATCCCGCCAAAGCAAGCAAAGCAATCNAGCAGCAGCAGCACTGGACACCTCTCTCGAGACGGACGCAGAGCAAACGGCGGCTGCACTGCACTGCACCGCAGTGCGGTGCAGTGCAGTTCTGTGCAGTGGCATCGTTTCTTGGTCGATCTCTCGGCAGGTCGAGCCGCCGGCGCGCGAGGCGCGAGCGTGGGAGAGCGTGGGCCCAGCCGGTCAGCCAGCCAGCGAGGGAGGGATATTGTTCCCCGGCGGGGCGCCGTGGCTGGCATTCCTGGCGCGCCGTTTTCGTAAGCTGCTCCCTCGAAGCTGCTCTCCGATTCACCCCATACACGAGTCGGTGCGCACGCCGGTGCCGGTGGTGGTGCTTGTGCGTACGTGCTGCGTGGAAGGGATTCCCGAGAACGCAGCAGGGGGAGGGGAGGGAGAGAGGGGTGGGCCTTCGAGGAGAGCGCACACTGTAGGAGGGCGGACGCGCTGTGTCACCAGCAGGAGCATGCAGATGCAGATGCAGAGGTCTCGTCTTTGTCCTCGTCGCGGGCGCGCCACAGCGTTCTGCAGGAAGCCTAGGCGCGAAGCAGCTGGCTGGCCCTAGGCTGCTGCCGCTGATGGTGGGAATTCCGCCGCTGTCGCCACGCGACCCCGCGGACTGGCAGCGGAAGCCGCACCCCTCCGGCGTTGCGAGGGGAGTGATCGTGCGGCACCACCAGTAGCCTCTCTTGCCAACTGCAGGTGAGGGAGCNATGTGGACTCTTGCCGGGATGGGAAGTGGATCACCCCCAGACCGTATTCGCGCGGATGCTGCGGCGGACATAGCCACCCTCATTCGGCCTCTTGGCAGCCGGACGTGGGGGGGCAGGATCGCGCGCCTTGAACTCCTCTCAGCGAGGAGGACTGCAGCCGCTTCGGACGTCAGGCTGCGGACTATACATGTCCCAGGGATTCGGTCCTGGCTCCCGCACCCACTCGGCCGTCCGGTGTCACAATTTGGATAACGTCCGCGGAGATCAGATACGAAGAGTGAGCAAGGCCAGCGCTTGGGGTCCAACGTGACAAAACAGCTCTCTGGTCCTGGCCGGGTCCACCCTCTGCTGCGGCAGCACAACAGAAGCAGAAGCGCAAACAAGAAGCGGGAGTGGCCCCAGCTGAAGCCATCGGGGGGAAGTTGCTGCTACAAAAACTGCTGGTTCGCGAGCGAGTACCTTCAGCGAGCGCGCCGGTCTGCTGGAGTGGCAATGCCAGTAGGTTCAGACCGGTATGGCAGTTGGTGATGCGCAGCGCAGCACAATTGAACAGCAACAGTGGTGCTGCACCACGACCACGCGCACCCAGAAACCCCTTGGACTGCTGCTTTCGCCAGCGGCTGGTTCACATCTCACCAGAAGCTGCCGCTGGCGACCGTCCTCCTGCCTGCTGCTGCTGTCTTCTAGCAGCGTGTTCAGCGTCGGCAACAGAAAGAGGGGCATGGATGAGCGTCTGGACGAGCAAGAGGAGTTGAACACAGTCGTATCGTGTCAAAATGTGTAACACGATGCTACTGCACCATCCATGCACGTCATCATGCGTGACACCACCCCTAGTCGCCGCCGCAGCCACAGCCGCAGCCGCAGCGGCGAACAGAGAAAAGCACAAGGAAAAGCGCAGTAGCTTAGATGCTGCTTCCGCTGCCAACAGGAACAGCAACAACCAGCGCCGCCACAAATTCCGCCTCGGCCGCCGCTGCACCTGGAGCAACAGCAGCAGCACCACCACCAGCGCCGCAGCTGTACAAAAGCAGGAGCAGCAGCAGCAGCAGTAGAGGTTTCAACAGCGCAAGCCGAAGCCAGCAGGCTCGCGCGACATGCCCTGGCCTGCCCAACACTCCCTCCCCGCATGGCACCGCATGCCCCATGCGCTGGGCAGGTCTCGCCGCCAGCCGTTTGGCCTGTTGCCTAGTGGCAGTAGCCACAGGCTTCTAACAAGTAGGAGCCTCCGCTACTTCGACTGCAAACAGACCGCGGGGGCTCCAGTCAGTTCGTACCAGCAAATAAACGCCGCAATCCCGCCAAAGCAAGCAAAGCAATCTGCTGCTCTGAAAGACGCGGACTGCTGACGCAGCAGCAG